>VXBR01001552.1:114744-248577 GCA_013400215.1 Cisticola juncidis | reverse complement strand
TTTTTTTTTTTTTTTTTTTTTTTTTTTTTTTTTTTTTTTTTTTTTTTTTTTTTTTTTTTTTTTTTTTTTTTTTTTGTTTTGTTTTGTTTTTTTTGTTTCTACCGGTGAGAGTAAAAGCAATACATTCTATTTCATCAAAATGTGGAGAAAGATCCCTCAGCTGAATGTTTTTGAGTCCATAACCCTTTGGAGGAAGATGACATTTTCTATGGAAATCTGTGCTACACTATTAGATTAAAATACATGAGGCAGGTACATACTGAAGGACATAATATATGCATGATGGAATAAAAGAGAAATGTCACTGTAGCACAAAGAGGTTACTAGAGGTTATTCTCTTAAAATCTTTCAATCTGGGGGAGGTGGAGAGAGAGGCAGCTTTTATATCAAAAGGTCATTTTGGTCTAGCAGTCTAGAGCTATTCAGCTAGACAAACTGTTTTTCTCTTTGTGTTTGTTCCATTCTTTCAAGTCTATGTCTTTAGCACTCAAGACTATCTGGAATGAAATGTTTACTTTTGAATGTTAAATGATTGCTTTTCCCCTCTTCAGTAAGTGTTTATATATATGCTAAAATAGGTATATTGTGAAAACACGTGTCTATATAATGCATACACATACACATAGAATCACTGAGGTTTGAAAAGACCTGTGACATCATTGAGTAAACCCAGAAATGCCAAGTCCACCCCTAAGTCATGTCCCTAAGTCCCACGTCTTTGAAATACCTCCAGGGGTGGCAATTCCACTACTGCCCTTGGCCTCCTGTTCCAGGGCTTGACAACCCTTTCAGCAAAGAATTTTTTCCTAGTATAAAATCTATGGCTCCTCTGCCTCTAATTGAGGTTGTTTCTCTTGTGTTATCACTTGTTACTTGGACAAGAGATTGACCCCCACTTCGATACATCCTTTAATGTAGTTGCAGGGAGCAATAAGGTCTCTCCTGAGCCATCTTTTCTCCAAGCTAAAAAAAATCCCAGCTTCCTCAGCTGCTGCTTCTAAGTTTTGTACTCGAGACCCTTTCCCACCTCCACTGCACTTTTCTGCACATGGTCCAGAGCCTCAGTATCTTTCTTGCAGTGAGGGGCCCAGACCACAGCACTCAAAGTGTGGCCTCAGCAGTACTGAGTATAAGGAGATGATCACTGCCCTGGTCTGGCCAGTTACATTATTTCTGACACAGGCCAGGCTGCCTTTGGCCTTCTTGTCCACCTGGTCACATGCTGGGTCATGTTCACCCACTGTCAAGCAGATCCCACACAGACTTTTCCACTGAGCATCTTTCCAGCCACTCTTCCCCAGCCTGTAGAGTCGCATGGGGATGTTATGACTCAGTGGAAGGACCTGGCTTTTGGCCTTGTTGAATCTCATGTAATTTGCCTCAGCCCATTGACTCATCCAGTCCAGATCTCTCTATAGAGCCTTCCTTTCCTCCAGCAGATCTACAAACATCCTGCCCAGCTTGGTGTCATCTTCAAACTGTTTGATGGTTCCCTCAACCCCCTTGTCAGATCATTCATGAAGGGGTTAGACAGGACTGGCCTCAACACTGAGCCCTGGAGAACACTCGCCACCACTCTCTGGGCCTGAGCATCCAGCCAGTTTTTTACCCAGCAAAGAGTATGCTTGTATAAACCATGGTTCTGCCAGTTTCTTCAGCAGAATGCTGTGGGAAACAGTGGGAAATGCTTTACTAAGTCTATGTAGATGACATTTACAGCTTTTCCCTCTTCTATTAAGCATGTCACCCTGTTATAGAAGAAGATCAGGTTGTTCAAGCAGGACCTGCCTGTCTTAAACACATGCTGACCGGGCCTGATCCCCTAGTTCTGTACATGCCATGTGATGACACTCAGTATAATCTCCTCCATGACCTTCCCTGACACCAAGGTCAGGATCCTCCTTTCAACCCTTACTGGAGGTTGGTGTCACAGTTTTTAACATCAAGTCAACAGATACATCCCCAGTCAAAGAGGACTCCTGGCAAATATGGAAGATGGCTAAGTGGCACTTACACCAGCTTGCTCAGTACCTCAGGATGGATGGATCCCAGCCAGTCCCACAGACTTCTTGGATTATGGAGGTTTCATGCTGGTCCCCATTCATCTTATTCCAGCTCAGCGGCAAGATAACACAAGAACAACTGGTCCTACTGCTAAAGATTGAGATAAAGAAGGCATTAATTAACTCAAGCTTTCCCCTCATTCTTTGTCACTGTGTTTTCCCCCATCTCCAATAAAAGAGGGAGATTTTCCTTAGCCCTCCTTTTTTTTTTTTTCCTAATGCATTTATAGGAAAGGGGTTTTTATTGCCTTTTATGCCAATAGTGAGATTAAGTTCTAGTTAAGCTTGGGCCCTTTTAATTTTCTCCCTGCATAACCTCTTGATTACTTGAAGTCTTTTCAAGTAATCAAGTAATCCTTCTTCTAAACATCATAAAACCTCCTTTTTTTTCCACTGAGTACATAGATAGTATTTATGTTTTACTTTGAATGAATTTATTTAATTTATGAATTCTTATTTAATGTTATATTAGCCTGATTAATTTGAATACAATACTGTGAATTGGATAATATTGAGAAACAGGAGTCCACATTCATCAAGATTTTAAATATCATTATGGATGAGCTATACAAAATATTTTCCTCTTCTCAACAACTATTGTATGACCTTCTAATGCATTTTTAAATTATATCTACTGTAATAGAAATAAATAAGGGGTTTGGAGACTTTTGCTTTTAAGCGAAATAAGAAAATTATTCCTGGAGTCTTTGCCTTCCCTCCCTCTGGTCACACTTTTCAGTTTTTGTTAGTATTCTATTAAAAGCAACAGCAAAAAGATTAATATTTTCATAGTGCTTTTATGTTAGTGCTTGCATGAGATCACTATGGGGGCAATCCTTTCATTTACCTTTTTATTTCTTTCTCTGAACTGAGAAAATAATGGTTTGTTTTGCTCTAGGAAGGCAAAGGTGGTTACATTGCCACCACAGTTCTCAGCACTTTTGTGTGAGAAGGGGCATGTCTGAAATCCCTATTTAGACAAAGAAACCCCACAAAACCCAAAACTATGAAAATTAATTTTCAAGGCATTTCCCAAGAGAGTAAGCTTGACATACTATACCTTAGGAGATTTAAAGCTGAATCAAATTTGGAAAAGTGAGGTTGTATTTTATAGTGAAAATTTCACAATACAGTCATGTGTCCCTAAAGTCCTTAAAGAATGATGGTTGTCCTGATAGCTATCTTATGGTTTCTAAAAAATGATGAATTGCTTTTGAGATTTATACATCTGGTACTAAAAATGCATGAAATCTTATGTCAGGCTGTTTTTTGTTAGAAGAAAACCCTTCACTTAGCAGACCTGGACACGATGTAAAAGGATATTGCAACCCAGTATTTCAATGGCATGAAAGATTGGAAGCATTTTTCAGCTAGGATATAACAGCTCCTAAGGCTTGTCTTCACAAAGTATAAGGCAATGTAAAATTACTATGGTCTTCACATCTGAACTGCTTTTTGCCAGACAATTAAATATTTCCCTGAATTAGGTCTTACATGAATTAAGCATTAATTAAAAACAACAACCACTGTTACCATGGGTCCTTCCTAGTTTTCTGAGCTTTCATATTAAAGCAGAAGTGTAGCAGCTTCTCATGCTCGTAAATGTAAACAGTGGACCATGTTTTGTAAATACTGTCCCTGTTATGAATTCCTTCTCCATGAGAAGGGGAGGTTGAATGACAGCCTCCTGGGTGAATGTGGGTGAGAGGTGGGAATGCCACCCTCCAATCCATGGTCACCTTGCTACAACTATATATGGAGATAATAAACAAAGGGCAGAGAGTCTTCTGCTCTCCTGCCCTGCTGCTCAGAACCCAGATCTCCTGTCTCCTGACTGTCCTTGTCTGGCCTCAGCTGGCGGTGATAAACCACTATACCAAAATAAAACCCAACTCAAAGCCAGCCCAAAAGAACTTTCTAGTTTTTATTCCAACATTTTGAGAAATAATGAATTCACTACATAAATTGACAAGTTTTCCTAGCAACAACATTCCATTCCAAACATGGACACTCTCTCATTTGAATTTATCTAGCTTGAAATTTAATACTTCTAGATTACAAAATCCCTGCTAAATTGAAGAGCTTCTGGAACTTTCCTTTATCACAGAGGTGTCACCAGAACCAAACATAGAAGCTACTCTCTGTTTCTGTTTGACATCCCTCTATACAGGTGCACAAGACTGGTTCTCATACAAGACTGGTGCACAAGGGACAGCCTCAGGTACAGGTGCCTTTCTGTACATTGGGAGAGCTAACACAGCAAGTGCCTTCCAGCCTGGGGACCAA
This sequence comes from Cisticola juncidis, assembly GCA_013400215.1. NCBI lineage: Eukaryota > Metazoa > Chordata > Aves > Passeriformes > Cisticolidae > Cisticola > Cisticola juncidis. The sequence goes on along the minus strand of VXBR01001552.1, from coordinate 244,228 downwards.
GGATACATCTGCAGGAAATGGGGACATGGTTTTATCACAGGTCACTAGAGAGAAGAGATCAGTGCTGCTCCTCTGCTTCCCCCCTTGAGGAAGCTGTAGATTGCTACAATGACATGTTCCTAGTTCTGGCTCAAAAGTTAACATGTCTAAAATTAACATGTCTGGACTGAGAATATTGTCTGGGTGTGTGATAAAAGCTCTTAGGGCCAGCCTAGTTGCCTAAGCCCAGCTGTGGGAAAGAGCCTCAGTGCTGACATGTATTTCTATATTCTCAGTAGCAAGCCCTCCCCCTGCTCAGGCAGATTGGGACAGGCAGGATGAGTCCCTTGGCACTGCCTGTGTTTGTGGGAGGGCTCTGTGTATCTGTGTACATTACCTGTGCAGCTGGCAGATAACTGAACAATAATGTACTGAGCAATGTGGTGTGTGTGTGGGGTCTGCAGGCACACTCATTGCTGGTTGGAATAAGGGGCATGCCTCCTGTCTGCAAGATTTGCCAACTCCAATCCAATATGTTTTCTTCTGCACCAGAAACTCATTTCCCGTGGACCCATCCCATATGATCCCAAGTGTTTTCAAAGCTGTGGCTTACCAGGACAGTTTGTTCTGTGTGAAAGGACTCTTTATGTTTAGGTGACTTAAGTGATTCTAGTCACTTTTGTTACTGATTGGTGCAAAATTCTCTCACTTTTCTCTCAGAGATACAGTCAATAAAATACAGAGCACATGCCTAGGGAGGAGTGGTCATATCCTGGACAGAGATAACTTTGGGATGGAGGTGTGCCTTGATAGTACAGTTAGGTTACAGTGAACCAAGCTCCTTGGAGGAGAGCAATTTCACCACAGCTGCTGGCTCACCAGCAGGGTTATCTCCCCTGTGTGCCCTGGCTGGCAGCTGCTGGGCCATTTCTCAGCTGCAAAGCACCATCGAGTTCTCCTCCCTGCAAGGACCTCAACAGAGCCGGGCCACGGTGTCTCCACTCTGCTCCCCTCTCTGTTCCATCCTCCTTGGCAGGTGCTAAGGATGCAGATGGTGGGTGTGAGGAATCATCATGGAAGAGCTGTTGAGCAGGCCAACTGCATTCATCCAGGGAGCAGCAACTGTATATTACCCTATAATTCCTGTACTCTTATAACTTCTGTTAAGATGCAAATATAACTTCTCAGTTTTCTCTAATTTTATCCCCAGTCCAATACTAGGAATTTAGTTGGTTTTTTTCTAAGTCTGATTTCATTATGACAAGCTTATACTAAATAGGTTATTCTATTCTATTTCTATTCTAATTTATTATAAATCATTATAGTCTGCAGTATTTTTTATGTATTGGCACAACATTAATTTTTGTTCCAGATGTTTCCTGAACATCCTCCACGTTTCAATACTTTTGAAAATTGAAACACCTTGACAGTGTAGAGAACTCCTCTGACATTTCTGTTAAAATTCTTTGATGCAAATTACATAGACATGCTGATTGTACATCCAAGTGAGGGGGAGAAGGAGAGTTTAACATCCTTCAGAGTAACTATTGTAATGGAAATTTTTTTTATCGTGAACTATGAAGGGACTATTTTATCTGGATGTCCCCCAAAAGAGAACAGACACACTGAAGGAAAGCTTTTACTTTGTCCCCTGATAATCATTGTATATTCATGATATTTTATTTTATTCCATGTTCAAACACAAAGAAGCCATGCCTCAAACAGAAAAACTAACCATATATTGTCCTTGCTTATTTGCTACCCTGGAAGCATTGTGTCCATAGCTTAGGACAGTGTGTTGAAATAGCTTTGCCATGATGGGCATGGATGGGAGAATTCCCAGGAGACCTCCTGATGCTCTACAGTCACATTAACTCACAGAAAACACATAGCAAGAAAAGGCACAGAGATATTAATTTCACTTAGCAGCTGAAGGGTTGCAATTGCATTTTACATTTTACTATGTCTTTACTTTTACATGGTGATTGGTCACATTTACACTAGAATAAAAGTGAAAAAGAAGTGGAATCAACAATCCAAACAAAATCTACTTGATGAATATCTTAACCCTACTCCATATACCTGAGTCCTGATATAGCCATTGCTCCCCTCCACAGTGTGGAAAGATAGCTCAAAAACATTGCTTCCACTTACCCTAGCTTAATGTAGGAAAAGTGATTTCTTTTTCTCAGTCCGTAATACTTGTTTATAATTCTGAGATGCTAACTTCTTACTGTTCTGATCAGAGGAAGTATGCTTTGTAATCTTGAGTTATTAAGCTCCATATTTGAAGGAATGAAAGAGAACGAGGGGAAAAAAAGGGATAAAAGAGTGGTCTCTTCTCTTTGCAGATAGAATGGACATCTAAAGCTTTACATGTATTCTATTTAGGACCCATTTTTTGTTTGCTATTACAGGTTTGTTTCATTTTATTTTCTCTTAATTTTAGATCTTAAGCAGAATTTTTTATTTGTAAAATGTACAGCCATAATTGTAAAATTAAATAGGCAAATACCACAATTTTTAAACCTGACACCTTCTTTTCAATGGTCATTAAGTTGTGGAGTTATAATACCTCTGACACCAGTGGTCTTTTAAAAATAATTACAAATTCTTTACTTAAAATATAATATAATAATATTAAAGCAAATTTCCCTTAAAAAGCTGAAATGCATCACTGACACTTTTCTAATATTCCAAATGCTGTTTTCACTCTGGCTTGTACGTTTTTAACTTATCACAATTATACTTTTTTGTTTGTGTTTTGTGATTAATTCCATCTGCAAAGCTCATGTCTGCTGATTGTTTATGTCTGTAATCAGCTATGCAATCAAGACAACTAAAGGAGTTGAATAAGTTTGCATGCATTTCCAAAAAAACACTGCAAGTATGGGGCGGGGGCAGGGTGCAGAACGTCATCCTATCATTAGTGAACAATAATTGCAGACTTCTTAGCTCTTCTCAGATTTGGACTTTAGAAAGAGCCAGGGCTTTGCAATGGTGATGATTCTTATTCTAGGCATTTTGAGTACACAAACAGTTCTGCATTCCTAGAGCAAGGTGCTCTGGGCACTGAAGGTGGCTCCTGACACCAAAGGGGATCCAGTGAGGTCTGAATTTCCATCTAGCCACTCTGCAGCAATCACATGATCACTGATCATAAGCACATTTTTCTCATGGTCATTGAAACCTTTTTCCTGTCTTTCCCTTGGGATAACATGATTAATGTTAGCTACTTTATGGCATGGAAGCTTTCCTAGCTTAGAATGATTTAGTTATTCATCCTGAATGTACATAGTAAATGTGGTCCATGCAACGGGTTGGCTTTGCATTTCAGGAATCCCAGTGAATTAGCTTTAATCTTCAACATCAAAAGGGATTTTTGTTGAAATCACTAGCGATAACTGTGCCAGCAAGCTGGACTGTAAAGTGAGAAATACAAGGATAAGATTCACTGTAAAACAAAGATCTAGATGGTGTTTCCCCATAAAAATCCTTGATGAGGTGATAAATTTTACCTTTTGACAAATAAATTTCAGGTTGTTTTTCATTTAATTAATAGAATGCACATTTTTCCCTCTTCACATTTTAAGTAGCTTGTGTTTTCCTGGGTATCTTTTAGGTCAGAGTCTGCTATCAAAGATGACGACTATGTGTAATTAATAAGTGCAAACAATGGGAAGTCAGAATTCTTGAACTTTTTGGTTTTGAATGGATTATATAAAATTTTATCAGACATTTCTTCAGATATTTTACTTTTAAGGAGAAAAGTTACTGAGAAAAATGGATAAAAACAACAACATTTTGCTTTTTCTATGGCTACAAACCTCAACTATTAAAATAATATTGATTTGGCAAAATAGTTGAACTTTTTGGTTATCAAGGCAAATGACATCAATTCAGATGTATAGCCATACATTTGAAGAGAGCATTTATCTTATTTCTTTTTATGTAAACCTAATAGAACTTAAAAATACCATACACAGAATGGCACCTCAGACAGGAAACCCAGCAGGGAAGATGGTATTTAATCACTGCTATTAGAGTCACATACTTGATGACTTCTTATCTTCAAAGATGAACTCATACGAAGCATAGTGTTCAATCTTGCCAAACATATTATCTATTGTTAGGAATTTAAATATATATTATTCCTTGCATTTAACTTGAAGCACATGCTAAGCCCAAACCTGGCAGGGGGACAGGAAGAGGAAGGTGACAGGGGAGAGAGAGATGGGCTAAAAGGAGATTGCCTGCCTATACTTGTGTGATGTATAGCCCATTTAACAGAGGATTTTATGAGCTGCAATTACCCATGCTTCTCATGAGAGATATTTTTCTTTCATTCTAGCTATCCTAGTCAAACAAAAAATGTGTATGGCACACTTTTAGTCTTATCACTGCCACCAAAACAGGTAGGAAGATGCTGTCATAATTTGTTATAAATCATTATCGTCTGCAGTATTTTTTTAAATTTTCTATAGAATGTTTCACATAATTAATTGCTGACAAACTTTGCCTAGCCTGATGGCACAAAATGGATCAGATATTTAGCTGTAGAACAAATTCAGTGCACGGAACTAATGTAAGTTTTCCAGCAAAACACAACTCTCCTAAAGCCTGATGTTTTTCTAGACTCTAATACTATTTTGTCCTTATCACGGTCCTAGAAACAGCACATCTGAGAGAATAATTTTATTCTATCCTGGTTCCAAACAAGGGTTAATTTTTGCAGTCGCCAGGAAGAGGCATGGATGAGATCCACCTCATGTTATTGCTGGGGGTAGGTGGAAGGGATTCTCTCTTCCAGGGAGGAGGCGTTTCTTCTGGTTGAGAAAATGTGGCAGAGGAAGACATCTGATATTGTCTATTAAGAGGGAGTTTTTCTGTGTGAATAATTCCTTTTCTTATACCATTTGTAATTAATACTGTGGCTGTTACTGTTTGTTTTCTTGTCTTGTTGCTGTTGCTAGGAAATTGTTCTTGTCTCAACATATGATCTTTACTTTTTATGCCTCTAGTTGTCATCTCCCACGCTCTGAAGGAGAAAGGGAGGGAATAATGGGTGGAGCGAGTGGTAGCATGTGTTTAGTGTGAGCACTAAATTGGACAATACCATTCCTAAACCATGACCACCTGCCTGTCTCTGAAGTGATTATTTGGTTTGGCAGTTACTTAACTCTTATAACTGAATACCAAAAATGAACCACACAACAGCAACAAAAACCAAAACCAAGCAAAACCAAATCCCCCACTAAATCAAACAAACCAACTAAAACTCCTATAAAAAAGACATTTTAATAACTATCAGGTTTAAGGGAAGGAAAAGTGTAAGCAGAAATGTTTGTAAATTGATGAATTAAGCATGCAGAGTATTGTGTAAAAATAACAGGCAGGCTAGAACCAATAACTGTGAGAGCTGCCAAAGGGTCATCTCAAACATCTTTGTAAGAACACATCTCAGATACTCAGTATGCGATCCCTCCCATACAGGCTGTCCTAAATATGCAATTCAAATTTTTGTATGCTCAATATTTCAATTAGAAACAGATACAACAGAATTACAGATTATGTACAGATTTGTTATACTGGGTACTGATGCTACCACAGAAGATTAGAAGTAGAGGTAGCTGCAAATCTTAGACCACGACTGCAGTAAATATTAAAGCAGTTAGCTTGCTCTGCAAAGGATACTTCATGTTGGATGTTGTTATTTGCCAAAGATCAGTCTAGCTAGGCTACACCTGGAAGTGTCACCTACACTATCACTAGAAAAGGAAATGTAAACCTCCCCATGGGGTGCTCACACTAGGTGTTTAGTCCTTTAAGCAGTGTCTCTTTAAAGCAAAGTTTATTGTGATAATTCCATTTTCTAGGGAAGGTTGGAAACTTAAGTATCACAGAATCACACAATCACAGAATGACTTCAAGATTATCGAGTCCATCCCATGCCCTAACACCTCAACTAAACCATGGCACTGAGTGCCACATCCAGACTTTTTTTAAACTTATCCAGGGATGGTGACTCCTCTACTTCCCCAAGCAGACAATTCCAGTACTTTATCATTCTTGCTGTAAAAAAATTTCCTAATATCCAACCTATATTTCCCTTAGCACCGCGTAATACTGTGTCCTCTCATTCTGTCAGTTGCTTCCTGGAGAAAGAGACCAACCCCACCTGACTACAGCCACCCTTCAGGAAGTTGTAGAGAGTGATAAGGTCACCTCTGAGTCTCCTTTTCTCCAGGATAAACATCCCCAGCTCCCTGAGTCGTTCCTCACAGGGTTTGTGCTCCCAGCCCCTCTCCAGCCTCGTTGCCTCCTCTGGATGTGCTCAAGCGTCTCAATGTCCTTCCTAAACTGAGGGACCAGAGCTGGACACAGCACTTGAGGTGTGACCTCACCAGTGCCCAGGACAGGGGAAGAATGACCTCCCTGCTCCTGCTGGTTGCACTGTTCCTGATCCAGGCCAGGATGCCCTTGGCCTTCTTGGCCACCAGGGCACACTGCTGGCTCCTGTTCAGCTGCTGGCACCAGTAGCCCCAGGTCCCTTTCTGCCTGGACAATGTCCAGCCACACCATCCCCAGACTATAATACTGCAGGGTGTTACTGTGGCCAAAATGCTGTAAATAGTACAACTAAATATCATTGAGAATTACCCAGTTTTTTATAAGCTTGGAAGAAAAGCCAAACAGATCTTATAATCAGAAATATCTTCCTCATCAATGCAGTGAACAGGCTGGCCTTATGATCCCCCCTCCCTCCCTCCCTTCCTTCCTCCCTTCCTCCCTTCCTCCCTTCCTTGCTTCCTTCCTTCCTATATTCCTTCCTATATTCCTTCCTTCCTATATTCCTTCCTATATTCCTTCCTTCCTTCCTATATTCCTTCCTTCCTTCCTTCCTATATTCCTTCCTTCCTTCCTTCCTATATTCCTTCCTTCCTTCCTATATTCCTTCCTTCCTTCCTTCCTTCCTTCCTTCCTTCCTTCCTTCTTCATCCTCTCAGCAAAATTTCACACAGCTATGAATTTCACTAAAGATACAGCACTCTCTGCTGTTATAAGGAGCATTAATTTCCTCTCAGATACAGAATTGGCTTTAAGAAAAGCACTGGTGACAGCTGTGCACCAGCTCCTTTCATGTAGATGTCAAAAAGTCCTTCGTACCAGAAGAGGTTTGCAACATGTTCCTGATACAGTTTAGTCTTCACTAGAAAGTAAGACCTGAAAGGAACCCTTTAGACAATTTCTGAAAGGAACTCTTTAGACAATTTCACAAACCAAGTTACTTTAAACAACAAAAATAACAATTATTTGATGAATGGAATGTGTTTAGGACACATGGAAAGAGTTTAGGACACTCTGAGAAAAAAAAAAAATTCAAACATGGATTTCAGTCACATATGTGCTCCTTAACATTGATAAAATCATTACTAAGAGTTATAACATAGGTTAAGGAAATATGACAGGATGAAATTACATGAATAATAAATCTCCTTATAGTAAGATTTGCTTTAAAGAGGGGAAAAAAACACCATGTTTTCCTGTCTCATACTGCACCATAAAAAAAACATAAAATCAGTTACCTAATATGTTTGGTCTTAAAATCCAAATGCCGTGTGTCTTGCAATGTTTCAGATGCAGCCATTTGAAATAAGAACAATGTTGAGGGCTATAATGGATCAGTTTACAAGGCTGCAGTCATAGGCCTCCAGGAAATCCATTTTGACTTAATCAGCTTTCCAATTTTTCAGGTAAAATGTAGCAGTTCTGGATCATATCCAAGAATGAGGACACAGTAATAAAAAGATTCAATACATTTTGCATAGTCTTCACAATTTTAAATCAAGATGCTATTTTAGCAAGCATTAACGCTTTTTTACCCTCATGTTTCCTGTTCCTCCCCGTTTTTTGGTACTATAATGTAAACTCTTCTCCCCCAACTTAAAGGCACCTTAGGATATCCATGTCTCTGCAGATATTCTACAGCAAATTAAATACAAGAAATATTTCTATGTGACAAAACTACTGTTTGCTGAAATCACCTTCTGCTACAGCAAAAAGACACTTCTCAAGGTGTAGCACTATTAAATGTCTTTCAGCATCTTCTGAAAAGGAAAAACATTCCCTAGTGCAGCACTTACCTTCTCCTTTTCAGTGCAACTACCACGGTCCAGTGCTTGACCATGTCTCAGCTGATTAACTCAGGAGCATGAGAAGCAGCACCTGAGATAAGCACTGAGAACAGTGGCTGTTCTGCTATGTTACAAAGTCACTTCTCTGTATTTCTAGCAAAGCGTACAGAGATTTTTCTGCAAGTTAAGCCTAACTGCATTTCACGTATTTTTGTTTACCTCTAAAGTTCATGTGCAACAGAAAAAAACTGAAAACAGATAAAACCTGTGCATTTCTTTATTTGTTTGGTTAAAACCTAGAACGACTCATCTCATTTTCCTGGTCTCAGCCAGAGAATCGGAGGAGGCTCAGAATGATTGATCTGTGTATGTCTTCCTCTTTCCCCGACATGTTTCTACTACACTGCCTTTAGAAAAAGTCATTTGGAATAAAACTATTTCATAGAAAGACCATATTTACATTCTTCCCCAAACAAGCTGCATCACTTTGTGAGGAGATGGTGGCAAGTGTATTTTTCTATCAGTTGTAGATCTATGTGGCCTCCAACTCAACACTTCCTTTTCACAAAAAAAGAGGGTTATCTAGACAAAAAACCTCCAGTTTGAAATTCCCAATGTTTTTCATTTTATCACATTGGAGTGTAAAATAGCGGTTTTACCTGCAGCCGTACAGTGATTTGGACTGGATACTATTAGACACATTGCCCACATTCTAGGTATGTATGTAGAAGTAATCAATTAAATTACTAGCAAGACATCGAGATGATACAGTGGAAACTGTCTTGTCAAATTTACAGGAAGCTTAATTAACCTCGGTTATCCAACTTCCAAAGTTCTCTAAATGAGGAAAATTGTTTCTGTCAAAGTTTCTGTCAGTAACACCACCATAATACACTTTACTCAAGTAACCCTGATAGCATGGATGAAATGCAGTTGAAATCATTATCCCCTTCTACAGGCAAATTGTTCTAGTTGCCATAAGGGCTGGCTCTTATCTGTAGAAACCTGTTTCATAACAGAGTGCCTTTACATATGTTTTTGAGTTTTGCTTCTGTTAATGCAAAAAAAATTCCCATCATAATTACTGCTTTTAGTTTTGCTAAGGACAAGAGGTAGACTTTAATGTTTCTCTTCTTTCATTTCATTGGAGTGCTAGATCCTAGATGGTTTATACCATGGGTCAAGTCCTGGTCTCCAGCTCCTTTCTTCTATGATTCTGTTCTTCTCCACTAAATAATGCCCTCTCTGCTACTTTTTAAATCACAGGAACTTTGGATATTAACAATGATCCTGCTAATGTTTTATTCATGTTCCGGTTTCATATTGCAGATATTCTGGGTAAAGAGTCACAAAGAGAGAAACGAGAGCTGGAATGTTCTCTCTCTCTGCTGAAGCTTGTTTTAATCACCAGAGTGAGCCAGCACCTAACATTTTGAATATGATGGCTTAGAGCCCACAAATCAAAGGGCTGAAGAGCAGAAGAGACCGACAGACTTATGCTGCCCTCTGCCCTCTAGTATATACACTTTTTTTTTCTTTTTTACACTGAGCTATCTGGTGTAAACACAGCCACTGGCACATGCAATGAGCCCTACTGCTGGAGTTGGCTTCCCTGGCTCTTGGAAGGGGCTTGCTGGGGGTTGGATTTCTTTCTTTCTTTCTTTCTTTTTTTTTTTAACTTATAGAAATTTTTTCCCATAAGTTGCTAGGAAACTAACTACTGAGTACTTACGGGTATACTTAAGAAAAAACAAAAGACATTGTTAAGATGAGGAGTGTAGCATCTGGCTACAGTTATTTTGTCTTTGGGAGTTTCTCTCGGAGGGGGAAGATACCGTGAATTTCGGGGGCAGTAAAAGGACAGGGCTTTGGCGTCGGAAGGAGGATCAAGCTCCTATGAGAGAGGAGAACTCATAGTCACCGCCGGAGTCCAGTGCTAGGGACCTACCACCATCTGTTCATGTGTCCAGGAATCCTGAGCTCGCCTTCTCCTGCCCTGTCCCGCCGCTCCTTCGGCACTGCCCTGCGTTTCTCTACGCTATAGCCCCGCACCCCCTGCCCTGCCGGGACAGCCTTCCCCACAGTTCCAGCTACCACTGCAGAGCTTCTGGTGCATCTCATCCTCCATCCCGGGCTTTCTGCTCATCCCTGCCATCCAGCTTGGTGCTCCCAGAGTCCTGCAGGGCACCGGGATCAGGACTGCCCGGGGTTTTGTGAAGCAAAGCCTCCTCCATCTCTTCCCATCTCGGCCGAGAAGGCAGCCACGAGGCTCCTGGTTTCTGTTTTATTATTCATGCCACAGTTATTGTTGTTTGTTTGCCTTGTTATACATACTAGCAAAGAACTGTTATTCCTATCCTCATATCTATGCCTGAAGAGCCGCTTAATTTTAAAATTATAAAAATATGGAGGGAAGGTGTTTACATTCTCCATTCCAAGGGAGGTTCCTGCCCTCCCTTGCAGACACCTTTCTAAACCAGGACAGGGTTTAGTTTGAGTTCTTGCCCTTCTTCTGTCCTTCATCATAATAAGGTAATTAAACCCACAGCTTAGACTTGTTGGCCAAAGGGAAGGTTAATACATAGTGTTGATGAGAGTCATGTTTCCCTTAGGACAGAGAAGTGTTCTGAGAGAACTCCTTTTCCTCCATTCCACTATTTCCATTTATTTCCATTAGTTTGACAAAAAAAGCAGTCCTACTTCTCAGTGCCAAAACACAGTAAATTCAGTGAGGATACAAACTAATTAAATTAGGAACAAATGCCTGGAAACAAATTAATTGGGGAAAAAGGTTATTATATTTTTATTGTTTAACATTATTCTAATATTAAAAAATTAGTAACAAATTTTTGATATGGCCCATGGAATTGTGGAATTTATTGCCTAGCTAGTGTTCTTGGTGTCTAAATTTTTCAAATTAAAAAAAAAAAAAAAGAAAAAGAAGAAGAAAAAAGAGCAGATTTCTGCATGAAGAACCAGTATCTAGAGCTAGCAAGAAAGCAGCAAATTTCAAGCTTCATTCTCTATTTGTTAAAGATATTTAATTTGGATTCTACTGAAGACATTTTTTGGAATATATGCAATATGAACGATTCTGGGCAGAGGTTTCTTCGGTTAAGTATAGCATTCTGTAAAAAGACATCTAATCCAAATGAGGAATGAATATCCGAGCTTTTTTTTTATCTTTATTTGTAGAAGGCAAATGCCAAACTTCACAGAAGTCAGACTTCATTTTAAAATTAATCCTGTTGCAAGGCAATGAATTTTTATTTGAATATATTCAATGAAACCCCATTTATGTAGATCTTTGCAACCTGGAAATTCTACCAAAATTAATCCCATTGAAGTTCCAGTAAAATGTAAATCCTAATTCACTTGTGAGGTAGAAAGGAGTTTAAATTTGAGCACAATAGTTTGTACATCACAAACTTGTATTTTTTATTTTTATTTTATTAGTTATTTCTTGACTGAATTTAGCTCCATTTTGCTGTGCTGATCCTATGTTCCAATGATAAAAACTTGGTCATGAATTTTTACCATTATTTTCTGGAGGCTGGAATCCTTCTTAGGATATGCCTGAAGCACATGTTCTGTATTAAACCAAATAAAATTAAATTTATCCTTAAAATTAAGCTGGTGCTTATTCTTTGCTTAATAAAAATAAATTAAGCATGTGTTAACTATTTACTGGGATTGAAGTCTGCTTGCTGAGTTAGAGGATAGACTTTTTGGATTAGTTTTTAACAGTCCTCTTCAAAAAAACACAGATGGAGCATTCAAATGTCCTGATTGCTCACATGTTCTCATGATCTGTAGCCAGGATCTGGTATGGATTTTTTTCAGTTCAGTCTTTCTGTTTTTCTGTTCAGTTTCAGAACAGGACTTCATCTGGAAAGGAGCAGATGGAAGGAAGGGAGGGAATCCAAGTTTTTAATCCTTTTTTTCCTTTTTTTCTTTTCTGAACAGATGTTGTTGAGATGATCAAGCTACAGAGCCACAAATCCAACCAAAAACTGGGTAAAGAAATATATACAAACATATGTTGATATTGGTACATGGTTAATCAGGGAGGCTACAGTCTTCTACTGGTGACATGAATATCTCCCTCGAATATAATGGAGGTGACAGGATTTTTAAGGCCACTGTAGAAGAAAGATTTAATTTTGTGTGCTGTTTTGATTTCTCATTTAGTCGAGAAAAGCTAACAACAGTCAAAATTACTTTAAGAACAGTTAAATGGTTCAGCACAGGACCAGGAAGTTGGTGAACAACAAGCTGAAAAGTACATGGAAGAAATTTTACCAGAATGATGGAAAGGTTATGGCATATAGCTCAGGTTCACAGACTTCAGTTTGGGGCCATAATTTCACTGACAACTGTCAGGTTGGATACTAAGTAAATGGAAAAATAATTGTACGTGATAGGATTTGCTGATGAGTTAAGGGGCAGTATTTTCCTGATTATTAATTTTCATAAAGATAAGGCTATTAAATTAGAACCATGCTGATCCTACCATGGTGGTCATGATGAAGTAATTCTGATTTTGTCAATGATATATTTATTGCATTTACATATTTTTTAAAAAATATTACTTTGATGACAATTCCTTCAAAGTAAAGTATAAATGAGACATGTCACTTCTATTTTTTTGCAAAGCTCACTAGTTAAATTGATGCAAAACTTTGCAAAAGTTACTAATTACAGCTTATTAAAGCTTCTTCTACATAGTAACCTTCTTTGTTGAAATTCAGTAATTATGAACGAAGGAGATCCCAATAGGCACCTGTTTTACACTTGAAAGCTCAGAATTATTGCTCTACAGTAAAACTTTGTGCTATGTAAGATAAGTTAAAGGAGGAATTATACAGCAATAGTTCTCTTATCTTGTCTGGGAAGACCAGAAATGGAGTTCAGGTTGGATGGGACAGGCTGTTGTCACTACACAAACATGACAGCAACATCCACATCCAGACGAAAGAACATATATGGAGAATACTTACACTAAATCAATATTTTCTGGTTTTGGTAAAAATGCCTCCAGATCCTTAGAATGGTAAGCATTTAACTGCAAAGCATTATACTAAATGTATAAAAAATTCTGGTATAATCTAGATCATATCTGACTGACTGGATAGAATAAAATGTCCTTAATTTCTTGAGATAAACAGACTGGTATAAAAGAAAATAGTAAAAGTTTACATAAAAGATGTAAAAAAATCAGGTTTTTATAAATACAGAAGCAAGAAAATCTAAGGAAATTCACTACAAATACGGAATGGTCTATAACTATTATTAATTTCTGTTCCTGACAAACCAACTTTAAATCTAAACCAGTTAAACACCAGGAATGCTTAAAAATATTTTTGTGAGGAATATCATATATAAACATATAATATTAAAAAAAAACCCCAAGGTCAGAGCAGTCTTCTCATAATACATGGAAATTATCTGATTTAAAATATTTCAGGTCTCTTGACTTTATAGGGTTTGATATTTTATCAAGACTGTGAAATACCTCATGGATACTACTCATTAGAAATGAAGAGAATTTAAGTGCTGAATACAATAATTAATTTTATAAAACTGTCATAAAGCTGCATAAATACTATAGCTTTCTTTAGAAAAGATGAGACATTGCTTCCATCATGTCATACATGTAACTGTAAACTCCACCAAAACCTGTCTATGTACCTAGCATTTTATAAAAAGGCTCTTACCCTTGCACTGACAAGATACCAGAAAGAGATGGAAGTAAAAAGGACAGCTGATAACATAAACATTTAATGGCAATTATGGTAGCCAGAAAAATAAATTTTAAGTATTTATCTAAACCAAATCTGCAATTTCTGTACTTTAAAAATACGTAGCAGAACTCTCTGCAGGAAAATTGGCAAAAAAGCAACGGCTCAAGGACAAGATAAAAATGGAAATTAAGGACAGCCTACAGAAAGCTATTTGGATAAAGGAGTTAGGGCCATAACTTTATCAGAACTAAGAGAGACAGGAAACACTTATTTCACAAGAATGAAAGAGAAGGGTACATGACACATGGACTATAAGAAGGACATAAGGAAATGAAAGAAACAAAATGCAAAGCATTTTGGCTAAATTCTAAGATCATATAACCTTGTACAGCTCCTAGCAGGTGATCAAATATCAGAAAAGATAACAACAGAATTTCATAATAATGGAGATTTTAAGGGATGTCTGAAAGTCATCTCATTCAATCACTAAGAACACAAAAACCACAGAGAGTACCACAGAATCCCTGTTGCCAAGAAGTGGGGGAAAAAGAACAAAGACAACACAATTCAAGTGGAATAGATGGGCAGGTATGGTGATGCCTTAAGATTTTACCCTTCCTATTTTTCAAATCCTGTGCTGCATTAGTGCGTAACTCTAAACTTCATATAAAGTGTTAACTGCTTTCTTCACAGTGTGGTCAGACAAAACAATTCCTCTGGGCCTGGAACCCAAGGACACCCTATAGCCACAGGCTGCAAAAAGTCTAAACAAAACTGAATTTTGTGGGGGTGAGTGAGCTGGGGTAGTATGATGTCATTACCTGAAGCTGTAATTGGACAGTTAACCCCTGATATGCAAATAAACCAAACTTGTATCTGTCTGAAAAACTCATGACCATTGTCCACTTGTCCACCTTGGGTGTAGCCTCTGGAAGGCTTTTGACTGCCCAAGGTTTGAAAGCTTTATTAAACACCCACTTTATTCTCTTAACTTTGTCTAGCCTCTGTTCTAGGTAGACACTACAAGGCATCAATAGGATGAGGAAAAGAATAAACATATTGATAGCAATATTGTTGTCAAAAACATTTTATTGTGATAAAAGGTAATTCAGAACAGACTTCTGATTAAGATGTAAACAATAAGTAATTGAAGTGGAAACAGAAAAAGAAGCTTCCAGTGCAGTTACAATGCATTGTCTAAATAGTTCCATAATATTCCCAGAAAACATTATGATATGAATAGAACAAGGCTGGATTCACTTAACAGAAAGATGTTACTTTAATTAGCATTTATCAAGTGGACAAACTAAACATTCCAGACAATTTATCAAAGGTAATGTGTAAAAGATTGAGTGTTAACAGGATTTTTGTTTTGCTCTAGTTTTGAGGAAGATAGTTGAAGATGAAAAGTAATCATAAAATCAAAATAATATTTCATTTCACTTTTAATTTATCTCCAGTCAAGAACATTTCATAAGCATTAGGCATCAATCATATGCTGGTAAACCAAACAGTTCTGGTCGGAAATCTTCCATGGACTTCAGCACCAGTGTTGCCTCCTTTCTAAGATCTGGATTTAATTTTTCATCTGGAATCATAACCGCTTGCATTCCTGCTGCCAGGGCTCCTTTGATTCCTTGTGGTGAATCTTCAAACACAAGACACTGAGAAACAAGGAAGTGAGGGGAAAAAAAGAATTAACAGGCTACTATGAACTTCTAATAGGTTGTTTTAAAAGAGAGAATGATCCTGAATGAAACTTAGTAGGAAAACTAAATTTTTTTCTTGGCTTAGACCCCCCTAATTAGAACAAGAGCAAAACCCTCAGTTTGAACATCTGCATCGTAATTAACCTTTAATTAATTTCAATTCAAAAAACATCAATACACTTACTTAAATCACAGAAACTGGTTATCCAGATGTTCCTAAGTGCTTTTATAGGGATGCGTTTAATCACAAGCTAAAAGTAAAATTAAGCAAGTGCCTAAATAGCTTTATAAGCAGGCAATTTTAACTTTTGCAAATCAACTTTACAACATGCAAAATGGCAGTGCTTTCACTCACATGTATGGCATTTCCTACATGCACAAGGTATGGGGAACAATAAACTACCTAGGTCAACAGTAGGACTTTGGATGAGTGGAGACAGACACTACCTATCAGAAGAGTGCTGTCAAAGTCATACTCTAGTTGCTTAATTCTTCCAAAGCAACGATGAGAAAGAAAATAAGCAATTATATTGGAAGGTTACATTTAGAGAAGAGAGAGTCTAGTCAGGTAGAACTTCCATGCCTTACAATAGTCACAATCATTCCAGATTGCAGTTTGGAAGCAAAGCTGTTAAAACCAATCATACATTATTTATGTGGAATTTGTAATTTAATGTCAGAATATTGAATAATAAACAAATAAATATATAAAAATCATATAATGTGAAATTTTATATAATGAAAGATAATGTTTCTGGAGCTCATTTCAGAATTTATATAATGAAGCATCTCTTCCTTCCTCTTCCTGTCCATGACATGCAAATTCATTCTGAATTTTTGGGCATTGATAACCCAAAGCAACTTTTGGCATCCAAGGACCTGAAAAATTCTGACCTATACTGACACATGGTTTCTAACACTTCTCCTATTCATACTGCATTTATTATCAGTATTATTAGCACTGCTATTACTACTAATGCCAAAATCACTGCCACAAGTAATTTTAGTAATTGCAAACAGATGTTTGGATGGTTAGGGCAATTTTCCTCACATCTACTAATCAATGCTTTCAGGCACATGGTGTGATGCCTGAGGCTGTCCTGTGCAGGGCCAGGAGTTGGACTTTGATGATCCTTGCGAGTCCTTTCCAATTCAGAATATTCTATGATTCTATGAACATTATGCTGCACCTTTTAGGTTCTCAAACACATAACTATTTCACTGCAGAACATAAAGGATGCACAGTGTTTGTTTTGGCCATGCTCTAAGGGAACCAAGTTGCAACTTGCAAAAGCTTTATTACATTCAAAGAAAAAAATTTTGAAAGATGTATTATATGTCTGCCCTATACATATATATCCATCTATCAGCGATTGTGGAAGGCAAAAAATGAAAGAACCCTCTCCTGATTTCCTTTCTTTTAAAATATTGATTTTTGCCTTTCAACATGTCAGTAAAAACTTGCAGTCTCTCAAGAGAAAAGTAAAAGGTGATTTCTACCTTGCATGTTACAAAGTAAAACTTAATTAATGATTTTTAGTGAGCCAAAGGAATCACACCAATCTCTTTTGCACTCATTTCCTTCGTACAGTCACTGCATCCCAGTTTGTACAATGTGATACATGCAAATGTTTATCATTAACACTATCACTAACTTCAAATACGTAACCAGTTGATCCTGGAAAGCTTGGTACAATTGCTATTAGAATGGAAGCATGGCTCTGCCTATAGGTTTTGTTCCTAACAATAGCTTATCTCATGACCTTAAGCGCTCTAAGGACAATAAATGAAACTCTGACAGGCTTTGCTTTTTAAAGAATAAGCTTAAACTGCTGCACAGAAGAGCATTATCAAGGCCTTTCAGAAACCTTTTCTGATCCAGCTCATACAAAAGAATGTACTTCACTGCTCTGCCTTGAAAGACCTAATTGACTTCCATGATGTCACTAAGCTTACTGTACGAGAGGAGCCAATGATTATGGAACACAATATGCATAATGAAAAGCTTAATTAATTCCCTGGAACTAGACACAATTAATACTCTTAATTACCTAAGAAACCATGCAAATGACCCATAATTACAGTGTCTTGCATGTTACAGGAAATAAGTGTACTACGTCTTCCCTAAGTCCTTCTACTGAAACTTATTTTCAACAGCACAGTCACATTTTTAATGGATGACGAGAGGTTTACAGAGGTTCACACACAAAATGGATTTATTAATACACTGAGATGTTATAAACTCTTCACTGTCCTGGACCACCCACACACTAAATTTAGAGATATGAAAGCAGCCAAGTTCTTTCCATTTTGCATAAGTATTGCAACATCAGCATCACTCCAGCTGAGAGACAGATGAGATTTATACAGACTTCAGCTGAGATTCTGGCTGCTTCTGTGCATTATTTCTAAAACTTGTGTCACTGATCAATACTTCTCCTATGAGATCTCTCAAAAGGTCACACTAATATAGGACAGTTCTCACTTCTGAATGAACTAAATGCTTAAAAAAAGTATAGCAAAGTATGTTCATTTATATTTTGCTCTATGAATCTAGAAAAAGAAAAATTAATCACTTAACCAGAGGAAGAAATAATATTACTGCAGCACCTCATTACCTCATACTCCTACATTAAATGTAAGAATATAAGAAAAGAGTGTCAGTTAGGCTCTTGGCATGAACAGCAGGCCCTCTCTACCCTATGCACTATTAAAGTCTGGATGGAATAATTATGTGACTAAAAGAGATATCCATAAGTGTTATTGCGGTTAGTGATAACCAAGAAGGCTGGAAGGATAAAAGATTAAAATCAGTTTTAAAATTAAGATTTTGGAAGACCCGTGGATGTACTATATATGCACAGGGAGTGCTTATCAAACAAGTATCCTTGACCACATATGACACTACTATATCAGCTCTAAAAGAGACTGAAGGATGAGACTAAACATGCCATGATTTATATGCACAGCATTCATCTGCAAGTTTTACACTACCATCTATTGTTCTGTAAAGAAAGAATGAGAAGAAAGTTTTCATCATCTGTCCTCAAATGGCACAGAAACATTTGGTATCAGAATGTGACATATTATGTTTTGGGCTTCTTATGAATTTCATCTTATACTCTGTAAGTTCTTTATTTTTAATTGATGTTTCCCCTTTCATAATCGAATCAACTGGTCCAAAGCATGATGGGTGATCTGTAAAATACACACTGTAGAAATATTTAGTACCCTTATACATTAATTTATGTGTATATGTACAATGCAGTTTTCTGTAAGTGTTTAAGGACTAATTTAAATATCATCATATCTCTAAAAAAAAGCCCCAAGAGAGGCTGAAGAAAGAAATTCACTAAGTACAGCCAGGTCACATGGATATTAGAATGACATTCGATTTCTGTAAACCAGAAGGTGCTCAGGCCTTTCATTTCTACAGATAACTTACAGACTGTTCATTGCCAGAAGAATTCTTTCTTTTATCTTTGCGGAAAACAAACACATATTATATATGGTTAAAGTTCAAAACCAATTAGCACAAAAGAAGTAAATTTTCAATCTGAAAGATATTACTACTGCAATCATCATTTGTGGTTTGTTCAACAACTTTTGTAATTTTTCCTTGCTCAATTTTTTTTAGATTTTCAAAATAATTCCAGTATTAACCAACTGTGTTAGTCACGTGAGTGAGTGACTCAGAAATTTTCAAGAACCATAATATAATTCAGAATACAACACAGATCAACCATTTCTCATACAAAATGTTGAGATGCTTAAAATATGCTGTTTGTCATTTATGGGAAATTGTGGAAATCCACAAAAAAGTGAGGAAACAAAAAACAACAGTTGTAACATCATAACACAGATGCTGGGCAATTTTTTAGCTCAACTTATGTTTTCTTCTTTCCTATGTTTTGATTTTCCAAATACCTGGGAACAAGGGGAAAATTGACCCATTTACCATCAGAGTTACTTAAACTTTATTGAATGAATCCATTTCAAGCAGTTGCAATATTTGCAATTTTGGTCTCCTACTATGTTAATTCTCTGATGAATTAAGAAAAAACAATAATGAAATAATGTGATTAATGTATCTTTCCTAATCTTTGGATTTACACTCCTTCCAGAAATAGTTGGGAAGAATTCCAATAGTGAATACAATAATGAATCACATTTCATTTTCTTTTAAGGATGTGCCAGTATGACCAGCCAGGGATAACAGAACCATATCAAATTTGCTATTAAGAAAGTAATACAGCTTACAGCCCCTCAACTTAGTTTCATTAAGGAAAATGAAGAGTAAGCCAAGATGTTTTTAAATGCTATAACAAATGAATAAACTGGAAACTTAAAATCAAATGAATTAAGCGCCAGAATATTCAGCATACTAACTACAGCCACCATTCTTTATGAGTCAATGATTCATATTAAGAACTGTTTGGAAATTACATGCACATATGCTTTTTAATTCAGATTTTTATTAACTCACAACTAGGTATGTTGCAGACCAATATAAAAATCAAATTATTTGCAATAAAACTAACAAAACAAAAAATCATTAGCACAATTTCAAGAAAGAAAAGAGAAGAAAAAAAGAAGTGTTATATCTGCACATAATTAGATCACTGGGTTTCTAGCTCTTACATAAATGCCACTTTATATTTCAGACCACACCAGCAGATACTCTTTCACTAACCAGTTCACAAGGTAACAAGAATGTTATCTCAGGGAAGGCCAGAAGGAATAAAATTATTTGGATCCTTGGAGAAGAAGGAGGAGAAATTTCATATTTCTCGCCTGTTTTCAAGACTGGATCAAATGAAAGGAAGTGTTTCTGTGAGTGACAGTCAGCTCCAGACACAGCGGCTCTGTGAGGCAGGGAGAAGGTCACATTTACATGCGGGGTTACTCTGATCATTCCAGATGGCTGGAGCACTCTTTTCACAGAGCACTGTGTGTTTAGAGGACAGCACACTGGGAACTTTGTATGGCAACTTGTCTTGCAGGCCTCAAGAAATTCTCAGGCGTTTCTGAAACAGTGTCCAATTATCCCAGCAGCAGAAATCTAACTCAATCAACTGCAGCTTGGATTAACCATAGAAGAATATTGTTCTTTTATGGAGAACACAAGACAAATACTCAAAATGTTCTCAGAGGCTACTCATATTGCATAACATGCTGGAGTTATATGTCACTAATCTCTAAAAGTGGCCTAAAAAGTAATTTTGTACTATGAAACGGTTAATTTGTGCTGCCTTCCTTTTCACAGAGAACTGTCTTTATTAAACCCACTGGTTTCCTTGGCATGTAATACACAACATATTCAAGCAATGCACCTTGCACGCAGAGCTCAGAACTGCAGAACAAAATACACTGAGGGGGTGCCTGAAGGCCATTTGGAAACACCCTGTTCAACACATGTCCACCCAAAGCAGGCTGCTCTGGGTCCCTTTGGCCAGGTGAGCCCTGAGCATTTTCGAGTATGCAGATTCCACACACCTCCTAGATACCTGTTCCCATATAGTGAAACCATGTGGTGAAACCAGCCCTATGGTGAAAATGGTTTCCCAAGAATCTGGGAGTTTCTTGTGTTCCACCTTCTGCCTGTTGCCTACTGCATGATCACTCTACACCTCGGAGAAGGGGCTGGGCCCATCTCATGACCAAACACATCAGAGATACAAACCAGGTACACCCAAAGGAGGAACTGTTTTGATGCATCCAAATTCTGTCTCTCAAACTGAAACTGGAAATAGGCACCAAAAGTATTTCGTGAATAAAAGCAATGAACTTTTTGCCACAGGGAATGTGGACAAACCCAGAGGTGCAGGCTGCCAGAGCAGGCACCCTTCCTGTTTGTTTTGGGTAACTGGACACCATCACTTGCCTACTACTGCCTCAGCAGGTGCTGCAGAAGGCACTTGATTCTCATGCAAGCCAATTTTTAAAAAATCTATTTTGGCAATAGTTTGTTTTGATTCTATAGTGCCTTCTTGACTAGTGTTAATTTCCCACACAGAAAGATGAGCCTGTATAGTGAAATTTACAGGAATTTTATCTAAACATTATTTAATGACTGTATAATCTTTGATGGAAGTGTTAATAACAGCCCACATATGCTTCAGACATAATGTCACTTCCTAATTTCTTCAACAAAGAGAGAAGGGATGAGAAGAGGCATTACCCTTTAAACAGGTTTTCATTGGGAGTGCAAAAACGTCATGGAAAAGGTACTTTTTTCCTATTCAGTACAAGCTTATCACTGAACTATACACAAGAATGTCACCAGTCTGAAGTGACTTGGTGAGATATAGCTGTGTTACACTTTAACTCCTCTTGGTAAGGAAGAAAAGAGTCTTTCTTTCAAAATTCAAAGCTGAAAGTTATTGTAGAAAATACCTAAGATTATTAGCATAAAACTCCAAGCACAAAGCCAGAAACTATGAGCTTTAAATAAAACAAACAAAATACTAATAAAATTCTAATAATTATTTCCTATGTATTTCAACTACAGAAAAACAACAACAACAAACCCAACATTAAAAATGGCAATTCTCTCTTCTCAATATAGATTTTCAGAGGAAAATGGAAAAGAATGTACAAAACTAAGTTAGAAAAAAAGTTAACTCCTGAAGTTAAGAAGAATGTAAATCTTCCTGTTGGGCAGTATCTGAATCATATAGGTTCATCCCTTCAACCTACCATCTTATACTTGCCATGCCTAAAGCTGATTGTGGATGTAATCCCACAAAATTGCTGTGCAAGTACTTACGAACAGACTCTTTCAACAGTAGCCCACCATTGAGTTATGATTAGGAATGTCATAATTCCATAAATTATTTTTTCAACAGCATTCTAAAAATATCACATCTGAATTGAAAAGCCTCATTACATCAATAACCAGATCTATTTAAATAACTCTCCCCGTGATTTCAAAACATGATTTCTTAGCCTCTTAGTTTGCAAAGCTGCTTTGACTCGGCAAACAAATGAAACTCAGAACTCATATTTTCTTACATAATTCTTTTTGCCTGAGAAATTATTTCTGTGTGCTAAATACAGTATTTCTAAAAAATGTGAAATCTACCACCAAAAGTAAAAATTAATTATAAAACTGGATTTCTATATACTATGTATGATACACCCTTTTTGAACTATTTATTACGAGAAATAATTAATTCAATGGGCCCACTCTCCTAACCCTGAATGAGGGATTAACTGTAAGTGGACTCAAGTTCTACTATATCAATACAGTTATTATTGGTAAAAACAAAATTTTTAATAAGAATGTACTATATATTAAGAGGAAAGTTTAAAAAAAGAGTAATAACTTTTTTTTTTTAAGATTCTAGTAGAGAAGTTGTGTTTTTCACATTAACCTCTTGCTTGTTTTTATCCTTTTTTTTTTTTATTTTAGGGAAGCAATAGTTACCTAGGTATTTCAAGCTATGAAAAATGCAGAGAAGGAAACCAGTGAATATCAAGCAGTTTTGTGTGAATCAACCATTAAAACAGGCAGCTCTTCAAGAAAATTTCTTTATACTGTAAACTCCAAGCCTAACTATTTCTGTAAATAAGAAAATTAATATATTCTTAAAAGGATTTCACATGCATAAAGTTATTTAAGTCTTAATCTCAAAATATTTCAACATCCTTTTGTAAAAACTCCCCTAATATGATCTAGCTATTTTATATACCACACAGAAACATTTTTTAAAATGCATTGATGACACACAGTTATCAAGCTGTGCCTATTTTCCAATTAGAACAGTTCTACCAGATAAGAGAATGCTAACAATCACTTCAACCAAAGGCTCTCAGTTCTCATTTTTAATCAGGCATGCTTACAGAAAGAGTAACAGGTCATTTTCCATGAAAGGAATAAGGTGTGCATATAAATCAATGCATAAGAGTAAACAATGAGCAAAAATAGAAAAACATGTTTATTTAACTCTGTTATGTATGCATGTGGATAAACACACGATGTCTCCACACAGATAACCTCTCTCTGTGCGGCATAAGGCTTATCCAGTTTAAGATATATATTAGATCAGTAACTAACAGAGCCATGACCCTGGCTTAACATGAACATTACTTTAGGAATACCAGCCACGGTATCAGCAACTTGTTACTGTCATACAACTTCTACTATACTTCTTTTGGGTACTCACTTCTTCAAAGAAGCAAGTTTATCAGTCTCTGGGTTCTCATTAGCTTTTCTCAATATCACTTTTATCTAAAAACCCCTCTCATTCTGTATATTTCAACCACAAATAATGTTCAGATTCAATAGGGTATGAAGTTGACAGACAGTAGACTAATTCAAAAGGAAAACTACCACATATTTGCCTGTAAAACAACATCTCATGGGCAAAGTCCTCAAAATACTTCACCAGGCCATATGCTTAAGTGAAAACTACTTGTTCATCCAACAGAACAATGATTTTATATTAAAAGTAAGAATCACTTAGTGAATCTGCTGAAATATCCTGCATTTGCTGACCTTCAACAAATTGTTACTCTAAAACTTACTACCACATTATTTTGCTATGCAATTATTAACTATTTATTGCTATGTTATGGACCCCACATAATACACATATATACACAGAAAATAAGCAAATTATATGTAAGTATTGTATAGACTCAGAATCACATGATTCCAGGATGGCTGGTTACAGTATGGTGTTAATAATGCCAAGGTTGGGGGTTTGATCCTTGAGGTGAAAGAGGTGGACTCATGCTCCTTGTGGATCCATTCCAACTCAGAATATTCTGTGATTCTGTGATACCGTAACTGAGATTGGAAGCAACCTCTGAAGGTCACCTGGGCCAACCTCCTGCTCCAGCAGGGACACCTGCAGCCCAGGACAAGACAGTGAGTATCTCCAAGGAGTGAGACTCCACCACCTCTCTGGGTAACCTGCAACAGTGCTCAGTCACCCTCATGGTGAAAAAGTGTTTCCTGATGCTCAGAGGGAACCTTCTGTCTTTCAGTTTGGGTCCCTTGCCTCTGGTACTGTCATTGGGCACCATTAAAAAGTGCCTGTCTCTTAGCATTCTCCCTTCAGGTATTTACTTACATTAATGCTTCCCTGAGCCTTCTCCTCTCCGAGCTCATTTTCCCTTTCCTCAAATGCGATATGCTGAAGTCCCTTAATTATCTTGGTGTCCCTTTGCTGGACTCCCTCCAGCAGCTCAATATGTCTCTTGTACTGGGAAGTGCAGAATTGCACCCAGTATTTTCCAGGTATGGCCTCACCAGTGCTGAGCAGAGGGGCAAGATCAATTGCCTCAATCTGCTGGCAAGACTCCTCCTCATCAGCCACCTTTGTTGCAATGGCACATTGCTGGCTCATGGTCAACTCACTGTCCACCAGACATTGTAATTACCTTCTTGTCTGACCCCAGGAAATCAATTGGGTTTTCTTTCCTGTTCAAAAGTGTGCAGCTAGATTCTTTGGTGCAGAGACAGATGGCACTGTAATGGAACTTCTAAATTTAAAGGTCTGAATGACAAATGTGCAAAAAATACAGACAAAATGTATCACTAAGTGACCATTAGAAAGTCTATGATGAGAATATAAAACACTCAGTGTCTCAGTCACCCCAATACTGATATAATAAACACATTTCTTCACAGTTAAGTCAAAGACAAATTGTCTTCTCTGCAAATGCCTGCAGTCAAATTACAGAGAAGCACCTAAATGAGAATTAATGTGCTTATAACACACACTTGTTTGGAAAAAAGTCCAAGTTGTCTCTGTGTAAACACAGCCCATTCTGCTTTTCTTCTATTTGAAAACAAATTATGTGTATATATTAGTTAGACTACCATGGCATACTGGAAAGAATGATTTTATATTGCTCTAACCATCACAACACAAGACCTGAAAGAAAGTACCTCTAACACAGTAATACAATCAATTCAGAAATAGATGCCAAGATATTGCCAAAAATCTGGATAAACTGACAAGTAGCTGAGTGCTACAAGCAGTATTTTACTGATAACTTGGAAGCTTCAGCACCCAGACATTATATAAAGATTCCCTAGGGAAACCAGACTGCAGCAGGTGTGTCAAGGTGAAAAAGTATCACCGCCACACAGTCCCCTGAATTATATGTTCTGGCTACTAGGTAAAATATGCTGTGACTACAAAAAATAAAGGAGGATAGATGAACAAACAAAAGAGAATCTCAGACTTTGTGATTCAGCACACAGGAAATGGCTCAGGTGATTTTTTTCTCCTTTTTTTTTTTTTAAGAAGTTGTAGGACTCTTTTATATTCTATTTCTATTATATTCTATTTCTATTATATTTCAAGTCTTTTCTAATTGATTCCAGCTGCTGCGAGTGAGCTATAGGTAAGATTCATCATTGAATGAAGAAAACTGATAAATCAAATAGCAAATATGTCTAAAGACTGAGGACTCATCCACACATAAAGACTGACTTTGGGATTTATGTTCTGGGTCTGCAGATCTTGAAGGTGTGGCTAAAGCCACCTGTTTCACAGTCTTCAAAGGTTTGCACTTCCTAGTCTAACACGCAGAACAGTGTGAGAAAAGACACTAAATTTTTTTTCTCTCCATGGACCCTGCATCTGCAGAAAAAACACTTCAATATTTTTAAAGCCACAGAGAAAAGTCTCCTCAATGACAGCAAAAGTAGGAATTTAACAGATAGTTCTACTGGATATCAAGATGATGGCTTAAAACTGGAAAGAACATTTACTCTGTCTGGAAACACTTTTATTATATGCTCAGCTAGATCACATTTTAGCTTTGTTACCAAAAGTAATGAGCAGAAAATCTTACAAAATCAAGTGACAATTGTCACTTTGAGCCAGGTCACATAGATACTCAGTATCTTACACCATGAAAAGAGAAGATGTTGCTCATGGCACTCAAAATGCTTTTCTCAATCAGATGTTCTTGTGCTTTGCAGTGGTACTGCCAGAGGATTCCAGACAAGTTCTCTTCATGTTTTCCTACTTCCCCTATGAACTAAAAACCTTTTTCTCCCTGCTTTGGTTGACTTTCTTACTCCTTTCCTTGAAGAAAAGGAACACAGCTCAGGTAGGCTGATCTTAATAAGAATCTTTCCTTCCTGTTTTTATGAAACATCATATTACTACTAATTTCAAAGAGCACCGTTTGGAAAATAAGCACTTACAATTGCCATGTTTCTACAGAGAAGGATCTGTACATTTTCATATGCAGAAATACATACATATATGCACACACACATTAGTTTATATGATAGAAGTATATAGGGGAAGAAGAATGGCAGGAACAACAAGGGCAGGTGGGGGGAGCCTGAAACATCCTGGGCCAGCTGCTCCCAGACACACCCCAGCAGTCACACACCCCATCAGCCTACCAGAAGCTCCTTCCTGTGCTGTCTGATGGGGCCAGATGAGGCCCAGCAGTCCTCTGAAACCCTGATGCAGCCACTCCTAGTGCCACAGACCCACACAAACATGCCAAAAGGAGAAGCTCCATGGGTCAGGGCACCCTGTTGGGAATGTGAGACAGAGGGGGCTGGTGGGGTGTCAGTAGGGGCCATCTGTTCTTGGCCATACCCGCAGCAGTCTGTGAAGTCTGTCCTGTCCCCTCCAATTCAACTCCATTTCTAATGGATTCCTTGGGCAAGGGCTTACTGTTGTGCACACAGCAAGCCTTGCCCAAGGGCTTGCCTAAGCCCTTGTCCATGTGCATGGAGGTCTCGGTGTCAGTCCTGCCACGTGCCCACACTGCAGCAGTGCAGTGATGGTGGGTAGGCAAGCAAGGGTGTGAGGGCTAGCAAAGAGCTTGCTGGAGTAGGTGGCAAGTAGTTGAAGCGTCCTGGAAGCCAGGCATGACCCCCCATGTGCAAGAGCACAGTCAGTTCTGGCTCTTGGAGGGACAGAGTGGGCACAGGGCAGCCTTGGCCAGCTGCTGAAATGACTGTGGCATCTGGGGCTGTCTAAGAGATCTGTCTGTGTGTGCACAGGATGTGGCATGATGGAAGTGCAAGACTGGGATCTAGGGACAACTGAGTACCTAAATCCATCTGCTGGAAGAATCCTTAGTGTAAGGTAAATATAGGCAGACTTGTCTCATATGTCTATGCATCAAAGTGCCATAACAGTAACCCCAGAAGATCAATGTAGGTATAGGTTTGAAAACACTGATTTAAATTCCCTAAAATTCCTAGGCTTATTCATAGCTGCAGAGGTTAATGGAAGGCATCTACACCATGAACATGGGTACTTGTTGAACAAGTACAGCATTTTAAACATCTGCCAATTAGGGTGGTTTAAAAGATTTTGGTTTATGTTTTCCATACTAACCAACCAACCAACCAACCAACCAACCAACCAACCAACCAAAACCCATCCAAAAAAGCCATACTAACTGTGTGGAAGACCTACAGACAAAGGCTTTGCAAATAAAATGAGAGCCATGGTCAACTGAAATAATACTGAATGCTTTGCTGTATTTATAAAGAAATGTAAAAAGATGGTTGGCTTGTTTGGTTTTGTCAGGCAACACAAGCTTTTAATATCTCTAGTCATTCAGACCTTTGACTAAGATTTATTAACCTGTCAAACAAAAGCAATTTTACAGCATATACAACTGCAGTTCATTTCAGAACATTTATTGCTCTGTAAAGAGAAAATCCAGATTCTGCTTAAACAATCTATTCTTTTTCTTCCTCTTGAAGCAAGAAGGAAGGCAGGGTAGTAAGAGAAAGTGAAAAGGGAAAAAGGAGTATTTACAAACTTATTTGCTTAAGTATACAAAAAGCACGAAGTTAGAAATTCAAACAGACTTTTATGGTGACTATCTCAACTGAGAAAACATCCTCCACCTTTGGGCAGTATGAAGAGGGGAAGAAGAAACCGAATAGGGGCATAGCTCCACGTTTTTTTGCATATTTTCTGTTATGCAGCTCAGCTCAAATGGCTTTGAGAGATGTTTAGAAAGGTGGCAGTTTATTAGGAGACTGAAACAGAAGGAGCATGCTACTGACCTGGAACATGACCAGGTTATCCAATCTCCCTTTATAGAGAGAAACATGTGGTGCTAGGGAATGGGTTATTGCTGTTCTGGGATAGAGCCTCATCAAAATAGCCTGGCAAATGGGAGGCAGCCACAGCTCCATGCCGCCAGTGCAAAGAGTAGCAAGGCTGAGCACATATTGCCCAGAAAACACCACCAAATACACACACACACACACACACACAAAAAAAATAAATAAATACATAAGGCTAGACCACCAGATCAATCCAGGTACACTCAGCACTCCCAAGGACCCACAGGGTCTTTCAGCTTCTCTAGTGTTCACATGCATGCACTCAGCCTGGCCACTGGCTCTGCAGATGCCTGGGCTGGGCCCCCGTGACCTGCGGTCCCAGGGTGTGGGCTGGCACCTCATTTTGCCCAGTTGCCAGCACCCAGATCCATGCTAGCTCCAGCTGCTGGCACCATGAACACATGGGCTTCTGCCTGGGTCTGGCTGCTGGCCACATACACAGACCCCACAGACCAGATGCTCTTCAGCCAGGAAGAGTTGGAAGTGGAATTTGCTAACACAGGACACATTGCACTGACCAGCCAAATGTGTCACCTGTTTACACATCCAGTGTTTTTTATTGTCTTATCCCTCCATTTCCCTGTAATAAACCCTGATCAAACCCCAAATTCTCTTCCTCTGCATCACATATTAAATGCCACACCCTAGGCAGCATCTCCCCTCAGTCCAAAAGAATTGATCCAGCACTGATTTACCTTGACAGTGCTTCTGGAACTGCCCTGCGAGGGTCCCCACAGTTTGTCCCTCCCTTTGAGTCCTTAATCTGAGATTCTGTCTACCTTTGGGACTCTGTGCTGCCCCAACCATATGGAGATGGGCACCTGATGGGATGATGACTTCCGTGACAGACGTGGCAGCTGTTGGGAAAGTGTGATTTGGGATCCCCCACCTGCTGTCACCTCTTTCAGCTCTTTTGTGAGTCTGCAAACAAGCTTTTAATACAAACCCCTGGTAGCAGATCCTCCTTAGGATCCATCCAATTCTATGCAAGTTTATGATTCCTATGCAAGGTCAGGAATCCAAGTACTTTCTTTTACAGGTCTTTATAACCAGATCCTGACATGCCATACACTACGGGAAATATAGAAATCAATACAAGAAAAAGCAATGCTCAAATCAGACATCCTATTTTTCCTTTCTTCTCAATGCTGCTATTATTCCAATGTTCAGTTTGATCCTGAAGCAATACACCACAGCATGTCACAAGCATTATTATGTCTTTATACTGCCGAGTAACTAAAATCCTTTTATTAAAATACAGCACTCTGTGATGGATTTCTTCATTCTTGGACTGACATTGAGCCTGAAGCTCTTACTAGTAATCACTTTACTTTACAAAAAAACAGATCACATATTCAACTCAGACATAAAATCTAAGGACTCAATTGGCAGATTGTTAAAAATGGTGTGAAAGCTGGTGAGACTGAATTGTTCTAGCAAATAATAGTTACATTTCAAAATTTCTGAGAAAAACTACACTGAAGGCCTTTTCTAAGTATTTGACTTATGGAACATTTCATTCACCATTTATTAGCACTGTATTATTTAAACAAAATCAGAGAAACAAGGAAGTTACTGCGCTAAGTATTCATCATCTTAAAGAAAACTAAGGCTGTCACTTACTAATATCAGCTGTAAAGAGGAGCTGTGAATGTGAACGTATCACTAATATAATCTTCTACCAGCCTACTCAAAGTCAACAATCATCTTTCAAGCATGCTCACTCTTCAACTGATTGCTAAGATGATAAGGAAAAAAAAATCAATAGACGGGGAAAGGGACAATAACAAACTGTCCAAACACTTTAGAATTACTAGTTAATGCAATACTAGAATAGAAGGCAAAACTCTGACATCAGTGTTTTTAAAGAAAACTTCTTTGAGAGACATGCCAAAGTGCACATTTGTAGCTGACTCTTCTTTCCACAATCTTCATGAGATTTTAAATTTAGACTCTAAATGTTTGAAGAGTTTTTGTTGTAATGTTAGGTCTGTCACATCATCTACCAATCTTCCTGAGACAGAATGCTTAGCCTCAAAAAAGTAAATGCTTTTACTATTTCAGTATATACATCATTAACTTATAGACTATTTCCTCACTCTTCACCTACACTCCCTAAAAAAAATGCTTGAGAAAGCCTTAAGGACAAATGGGCTACTTCACACTATTAACTCTTTATTATTTATAATGCAGGTATATAAATTACTTAGTGCAGTTACAAATTCAAGTTTTCATTTTCACCTTCAAGGCCCTATATTATCTTACCCATAATTACTTATGTCTTGCTTTTATTTCCTTCTACTCCCTAGACATCTTCTATCCTTTCACTTAATTGCATTCTTTATCTCTTTCTCCCACTTTCAGCTGTATGTCTTATATCATGCTGACCTCTGTGCCTTGTACAATCTTCATGCCTACATTCTTCATCCCTCTCCAGCAGTATATTTAAAAATACACTCTTTTAGGAATCATTGGTACATGCTCTTCTTCCTCCCTTTCTTAATACTGGGCTATTAACTAAAATTTGTCTTGCTTAAATCACTTTTGCTCCAGAGCAGCAGAGAACCCAGCTGAAAGAAAAGATTCTTATTTCTACCAGGAATGACCTCTGTTAACTCTAGCTCTGAGGAGAATTGAGGGACAATACTTTCTTGCCATCTAAAATAAGAATTTGGAATCTTGTTCACTAAAAAAGCCACAATGTTCATTAAATAAATGCCAATCAGTGCGTGTGTATAGTGGTTATTTTCTACAAGCTACATCTGTACTTCTTATAGTCTTAGATATCTACATTTATTTCATAGTGCTCCAACAATTGTAAAGAGCAGGCTCCATGCCTGTGATCCAGCATACATAAATATGATGCTTTTTGTCCCCTCATATTTTAATGCGTACTTAAATGTAAATATGATGACCCCACTGAGCAGTACACAAACATCAGGAAACCAGGGAAGCATTCCCAAATGCAGTATTGGTCATAGTATCATAGAGTCATAGCATTATTCCTGACTTCTAGAACTCCTGGCTACAGGAATTCCACCTTTCCAAGCTTCAAACACCTACTCTACACAATATTAATCTCCATGGAATTATCATATAACCATTGTACTAGTAATTACTATAACTGCAAAAAAACCTATATTCTGAGGAACATAATAAAAAATGCTAAAATCTTTTGCTGAAATTTAAAAAAAAAAACTTCTCAATGAAAACTTTTGGCCTGGAAATTTAAAAACTCACAAATGATATCAATCTTCAAATGATCTAGCGTAGCTAATCTAAAGACTGCAAATGCATTCTACCTCAGATACATGATCATTCTTTCTAAAATGAAAGGTTCTGTTTTAATTTGCTTGGGATAATTGCATTATTGAAAGTGAAAAGCAGTAAGTTACATACTGTTATGCTTTTTGCCCATGGCACTTTTTTGAATCAGTAATATTTTGAGTCTGTAATAGTTCTGAAGTTCAGGTCTATAGGCAATCTCTAATGTCTCCAGTCTGAACTACAGGATGCAATAATATATTCTGGAGACAAACTGAATAATCACTGTGACCAGGTGTTTGTTCAGGAGAAAGAAGACAATTTCCTGATGGAGGAAAACATGTTCTGTAACGGAAAATATTTTCTGCAATGGATGAAATCTCATCAACTAGTCTTTGTTAGTCAACAAAATCTTGAAGCTTTGAAGCAACTAACCTATGAAGTGAAGGAGTTACTAACATCAACAGCCATTTCCATTACCACTGCCAGTGTCTTAGAAAATATACAGTGGTATTTTAAAGTAATTCTGGTGCTATTCAGGGAAGTATTGACTACTGAAGTAGCTACAAGGAAGTATTAGGATTACTGAAGTAATCCTAATCTCTATACTTGATAAAACCTGCTGATAACACCAAGTTTTGTAGGTCATCTGGGATAACATCTGTAAGAACTTTGGAGTGACAGTAGCAGTCTAATCGTTAGTCAAGTGTCAAATGAAATGAAATGGTCAAGAAATGTGGCAGTACACATTAGCTGGAAGAAAATAAATGACATATACATTTTCTAACATTTGGTTTAAATACTGGACATCACAGTAAACAGCTTAGTGAAAACTCAGAACTTGGGAGACCAGTTCAGCAAAAACTTGGGGCTTGGACGATATTGTTTATATTCACAGACATATACAAAATGATCTCATTTGGAATGCTCCATGTACATACATAATGTCCTACAGACATTATTCTATGTTAAAATGTTTTTGATAGGAAGAATCTGAAGAAATGCAATGACAATGCTTATGAAGAGAAAAAACCCTAACTAACCAACCAACCACATCACTGTCCCCATCCCCACGAAAATCCCAAATACAACTCTTTCAGAGATGGTGAGGTTTTGAACAGACTCTAAAGAACTTAATTTATGGAGCAAAAAATAAAAAGGGATGTGACAAGCAGCATTTACAATACTGAGTGGTAGATCAATTACTTCTTATCTTTCCCATTCATAACATGTAAAAAGCTGACGCTGGAACATATGCAACATATACAGAATTCATTGTCCCAGGCACACAGCAGTACCAAGGAAAACCACAGATCCTGTGGAAGGGTTGCTGTAGCCTAATTTTTTGTCTGTTTTAGTTAAAAACACCTTGATACGGGAGCAACAGAATTTAAGTGGATAAATTAACCCCCTCTAGCTAAAAGGTGATTATTAAGCTGTGATTATTAGCTGTCATCAGAGATGGTACCAAATAAGCTGGACACTGAATCTGAGCATGAACAGCGATTCCTATCTTTAGTATCATTTAGATAAAAATGAAAAGATTTTTTTAAAGGAATAGGAGGGCAGCATTTCTACGACCGCTTGGAATTGTATTCTACTTCAAATCAGAATCTTTTCAGTCTTACTGAAGTTTAACTTGAACCATTTCCTTCTTAGTTTTGAATTATGCTATTATTCTAAGATCAAAAGATGCTGAAATTGAAATGTTAAGCATCTTTTTTTAGCAGACAAGTCTTGATGTCTTCAGTGCTTTTGTATACTACGAAGTCTTACCTTTATAACACCCATCACAATAATGAAAAAAAATCTCCAATAATGCTTTATGGAGTACACTTTGTAATCACCCTCTAAAAGTGCACTTATTTTGTGATGCAACAATGAGTCTGAGCAAAAAGCTTTGCCCTGCTCAAACTATAAATAATTTACCAGTGTTAATTGATGTTTCTATGTGTAAGTTTTCTGCAATCACGCCAAAAAAACAGACTCTTACAAATTCTTTATCGCACAACAGAATAAGAACTCTACCAACTCTCTGAAAACTGCCTACAACCACATCTCTACAAAGAACAAGTAGTTTAAACAAAGAGCAAAAAAACTCATAATTCCCTAGCATTAGTGCATTAAAACAACATATAGCTGACTGTAGTCTTTCAAAAGTTTCCAGAGGTTTCTCCATGACAGTAATTTACAAAGAAGCAGCCAAACAATGTTGCCAACAATGCAATTCCTTCTTTCAGTCTTCATTCTTTGTCCTGAAACCACTGCTTGTTACAACAAGCTCTGGGTGATTACAAAGGTAACTCCAGATACAGAGAGAATCAGTGCACTAGATCTCATTGAAAGAGGATTTATTCATGCTTGCTATAACTCAAAAGACATTAAAAACATTTTTGTGAGAATTCTTGTTAATTAAAATCTCATTATTCAATGACTGCTGTTTAGCATCTCTAAGAAAATGCTCAAGGTCTTGAAAGTAGGAAAAGATAACTGAGTGAGCGAGTTATCATAAAACAAGGATTTTCCCCCTCTTTTTTCCTACTTACCATGCATAATTAATATGTGATAATACCCATAATGAGTTCCCTAAAACAATTAGCAACGTATCTCCAGTGACCTGCTAATCTGAATATAATGCTTTTTGAATTTGGAGGTGCACCAGTTTCTTTGTGCTTACAGACTCACCTCACGTAGAAGCAAAGAAGGCTGCAGAGCATAATTTATTATTCTGCATCACATTTCATCAAGTCCCCTAGTAGCTACTTGATACATTATCAAGACAAATGCAAGGGAAAAAAAGTATTCCTACCTCTCCACCCCCCCAAGTAGAGTACCCCAAAGACTAAGAACTAATTATAATCCCACTTTCCTCTTCCAGTCATTAAGATACCTTCAAGTGAAAGCAAACCTTGACCAGGTTACTTTTTGCATGGCATTTCAATGACTTTTGTTCATCTCTGTGAGACAAATACGTCCATAAATAAACATGCACTGCAGTAACAAGGGCAATGTCTGGAACACTTAAAAGTTAAATTACTTGCAAGCCATACGACATTTCGTTGTTCTTCCACAAATACATAATAAAAACTGCCAGCATGGGGAGGGGTAGGTTGGGAGAGTGGGTGAGTGCACGTGTGAACACACAAGTACACATGCTTCAGAAGAAAAGGGAGGAAGAAAATCAACCATAGGAACTGAGAGTATGATAACTGAAAACAAACAAACAAACAGTCTCTTTCCTTTAATTATCTTCTAAGCATAAAATAATGGTCCATTATGAATTTAGGGAAAAGAGTCCTGTGTACAGTAACGAAAAGGACCAGATCTAAGCATGTTTTGTCTTAAATATTTAGAGTATTGCTACAGGAAAGGTGATCAGAGGAGAGGGTCACATGGAAGTGGAGCAGTGCTGTCCTGAGCCAACTTCCTGCTCCTCTTTAAGACTTGAGCACAGTTCCCTCACCCCAACTCACTTCCTTGTGCAGTGGTGTGGTGGCGGGTTTGTGAGCCAGCATCTTCTGAAGAGGTTTCTGTGGGAGCTGTGAAGTGTACTGTACAAAACCAAGGGCTTGTTAGCTGATGCTTTTTGTGGAAATGTATTGTAAGAATTTAAGGTTGTGTTAGCCAATACCTTTGGAGTGTAAACATTGGGCTGGCTGCCACAGTTAAGAAGACTGCATAAGGAAACATAAGAGTTCCCTGGAATGTGGTTCAGTGCCTTTGTTCCACCCATAAAGAACCTATAACCAACATCACATCCTCCACCCATGGGTTGTGACAAGAAATCCTAGATTATGAGACATAGTGAAATACCTTGTGTTCTTTTCTCTACAGCTGGAAGGCAAGCTTCATCATCCAGCCTGGGAGACACAAGTAAGGGCTACATGCTTAGATTATGTAGCAGCTGAGGAAGGGCAGGATTCAGCCAACAGGCTGTCCAACAGTGTGTCACAATAGAAGTAAATTCTGCTGGAGAGCTGTATTTGCATCCCAAACTGTAAAGCTTCTGGAAATGCATATAAAACTATATTGTTCAATACCTAATTACTTTAAATTGCTTAGTACACATTTTAAAATTACAATTTAATTACAATTTATTCCTTTAAATTTCTCCAGTGTTGTCTGATATCAATAGCTTCTCCAGCAGGGAGAGAAACATAAAAAAGTTGCTGTTTATTATTTTGCAATGCCTCATAATAACAGGAATTATTCCAGCAAAATATACTAAATTATCAAAAAACAACCTGCCATCTAGAAATGCCTTCAGTGACATTGCAGAACAAGAAAAGTAAAGTCTTCAAGAATTCAGGAATAAGTTTTAGCCAAGAACCTTTCTGAGCAAAGAGCTGATGCATCATGTGGTATCTACGACAGTTTCCAAAGAAGCCCAAAGGCTGGGAGACTGAATTTCTCAGGTTCAAAGGTGTGCAAAGAGGTACTTTCCTCCATTTTTTCAGGAAGTAGTCCACACAGTGGACAAGACAAGGATAAAACTCTCTTCTGATCTGCTTTAAAAAGAAAGCGGAAGTACCAGATTGCTGTTGTGTTCTCTATGGAGAATTTTTCTTGGCAGTGTACAAATGTGCTGAAACTACTTTTCCAATTATGCTTTACAAAAGACTAACTGCTAGATATTTTTAGTTCCTGATAAAAAGACACAAGCTGTTAAGACTGGGCAATTTTGGATACATACATAAAAGCAAAAAGGCCCATTTCTCCAAAAAGCTATAAAATCAGAAAAATGGAGGTTCCTGGGATTTGGCACCTCATCTTGGTTAGAAGGCAGACAAGTTGAAACATTCTTTTCCCAAGTCCATAGATACACCCTTTCAGATTTCACCTGCTATCCAATTTCAACATTTCAGGGCACGTTTTACATGACAGAACTAAACTAATCTGGTACACACAAATGCTGGGACACAGTTCATTCGTCTTTCAATCACTCTGTGTACAATAACAGTGAAACCTATGTAATCTAAATTTGTTAAGGGCATGAATTCTGCTTTTGCTGCAAAACACTTAAGCAAGGTGTGTATACTCAGGAGCAGTGGTTTCAACATCTTGTGGCACTGAATCAGTTACCATCTCCCACGACACACCTCTGCCATGGGAGAATCTTTGCTGTATTTGGAAGCTGGTCACTGTGTAGCTCAGGATGCAAGGCTAACAGGAACACTGACAGAGAACAACCTTGCAGATGAGGAACAACAAAAAAACCACATCCCAGAAACACAAACATCCCAGACCTTCATTCAATCTATTAAGCACATGGCTACACTGGAGTTGGCATCAACAAATCAAACAAGGCAATTAGTTATTTATTGACTCTAACCCATCAAATGCCTGATTAATTAACGAACTAATAAATCAGTACAGACAAGGAAGTCTGGTAGCTACTGAGAGGAAAGACAAAATTCTGCTTTCTACCTCAAAATGCACCTTCAGCCAAGAAAGAGTTGTGAAGCAACATTGATCCTTCTTCATAATCAGCAGCCACTGGCATGTGTTGTATCTGCCCCTGTCAGACCACACTGAGAACAACAGTGATCATCTACAAACTCTTTGTCATCTCTCTTCCTGAATGCAGCCTAGCACTTTAAACTCTATACTCTGACCATTACCATCACAGCTTATATCCATTGGAAAAAAACAAATAATCTAATAATATGCTAAAACAGCTGATAAGAACTGTGAGTCCAAGGAAAGAAGACAGCACGGCTTGAGTAAATCAGAATGATTTATACTGTGAACAGCTATTTAGAAGGCTGTTTCAGATGAGAAAAGAATGGTAGTCTAGGCCTATGCAAAGAAAGACTAGAGCCAAGCTTGAAGAAACAGTCATTGACATATATTTGAGCCAAGCTAAAAATGTCTGTGTTTTTACATTTAATGCCTTTATTTCTAAAATAATAAAAAATAGTGAATTTTAAACATTCAGGAGAGAGTATAAGCAAATTAATTCATAAAATGGAAAAGGGACAGATTTATGGTGACTAAAACATTTGATTTGAACAGCAGGGATTCCAATTTACAGCTCAGTGTATCACCTAGAATGGCTGTTCATGGCTATAATTTCTGTACTTTAAATAAAGTACTCCTAATACATTAAACCTCCAGGTAAGCACAAGGAATAACAGCAACATCACTAATTAAATACTGGCTTATCTGAAAAACCACAGTGAGTAAAACATATACACTACATGCATATACTAAAAATGGAGGAGTTGAGTAGGGGGAAAAAAGTAGAAAAAATTAAAAAATTAAGGGGATAATACAAAAAGATGGTTTAAGTATCTTTTTTACAAAAGCTCATAACAGTAATGGCCACATTAAGTGCTAAATCAGCCTTCTTTATCCTTTTTCATTTTTACAATAAAGAATAAAATTACAAAATATTTGAATGCCATAATGTTCTGAATCAACTGTTCCTTCCTTGTATCTTCTACAGCAAAAACGTCGCAGAAAATTTCTCTTTGAACTTCTCTGTTCTATGACAAAATGCCCACTGAGACTCATAAATCCTAATGCCATTTAATCAGTCCGAAAAAATTTTAATGAGCTCTCTCTAGATTTGGTACAGAGATTATTTGTAACTATGGGATCAATTAATTAATTAGAAATGGAAGAAACTGCAAAGAAATGGTGTTTTAAATTAAGGCAATGATTTATATCACTACGAACTTTTTAAATAGAACAGATTGATTCTTCATAAGAGAGTTATGACCATTTGTATTACTACAATCTATCCCTCTGTTTAAAAAGCGGATATAAATGGATTTATTTGCTTTTAAAGTACTACTAATGTCCTTTATTTTACAGAAAAGCTATAGGCAAATTAACCAAAATACTGGAAAGAAATGCCTTAGCCTTCAACA
The DNA here is from genome assembly GCA_013400215.1 of Cisticola juncidis. Classification (NCBI taxonomy): domain Eukaryota; kingdom Metazoa; phylum Chordata; class Aves; order Passeriformes; family Cisticolidae; genus Cisticola; species Cisticola juncidis. The sequence goes on along the minus strand of VXBR01001552.1, from coordinate 205,444 downwards.
CCCTTAAGCAGGAAGTTAATTAATCTCTGCAGTTTTGATGACAAAAGTATATTGGAAATATGTATAAATGTTGGCATGCTGATGACAGAAACCCTCTGATTCAGAGCCATATTTAAAATAAATTGATTTGCATACAATTTTTGTTATTATGGAACAAAACTTCTTCAAGATAGTACTGAAAAGATATAGTTGATATATAAATATATATACGTATAAATTATAAAAATACACACAAATGGCCTGGTTAGTATAAACTCTTTTAAATCAAAAATAACTATTTTAGTATTTCAAATTCCAAAAGCATGATTTTAAATAATGTGAGCTCTATAAATTAAAGTGGAACAGAAAAATATTTTTCAGCAGAAGTTTTTTTTTTTCCTTTTTTTTCCCCCAGATCAAATCTGTGAAGTTAATCACTGAATCACAGGATGAGTGAGATTGGAAGGGACCTCCAGAGCTCATCTGGTCCAACCTCTGTTGTACAGGACTGTGTTCAGACAAATTTTGAGTATCTCCACAACCTCCTGGGCAACCTTTGTGCTTGGCCATCCTCACAGTAAAAAAAAAAAAAAAGTGTTTCCTTGTGCTCACACAGTCTCCTGTATATATTTGTGCCCATTGCCTCTGGTTCCATCACTGGGCACCTCTGTCTCCTTCATTACAGTTTCTCTTCAGGTATTCATATGCATTGATAAGATCCTATTGAGCCTTCTCTTAACTCATCCACACCACTAAAGAAGATGCGAAACAGGGTAAAACCTGAAAACCAGGTAAAAACAGATGTAAAACCAAGTATTCACCACTGGAGCACACCACTAAGCACTGGCATCCAACTAGACTTGTGCCACTGATCACAACCCTCTGGGCCTGGCCACTGAGCCAGTTTTCAAACCACCTCACTGTCAGCTCATCCACATCATACGGGTGAGAGTGTCACAGGCACTACTGTAGTTCAGGTACAATTAATCAGGTTTGTCAAGCATGATTTTCCCTTGGTGTAGTCATACTGACTACTCCCTATAGTTTGTTTTATTTTTGTTTTAGTTATGGATTTTTTGTCCTTACTATGCCTAGAAATGATTTTCATGATAATGATTCTTACCTGGCTGGAGTCACAGGAGTGACATTTGCTGTCTCCAGCCTTCAAGCACTTGCCCCAATGACCATGACAGAACAAAGATTATGGAAAGTGACATCTTCCAGATCTTTCAGCACTTGAGAGCGCATCCCATTAGGATCCTTGGGTTTATTAATGTCCAGTTTGTTTAAGTATTCCCTGACTGTCGCAACGGAGTCGAAGACAGGGATGTGACACCCACACGCTTGAGGATGACGAGTCAACAGCCTCGTTTATTGTCTGACAGCCCCTTCTATAGCGTTTTAAAATTTCTTGCACTTACAGACAAGATTGGCCAATGATCTGAACTATGCCCAGCTCACTGGCCAATGATATGGGTGTATCTGTGTATCTGTGCTTCACAGCAGTTAGCTGAGGTCCTCTGACTGTGTTTGAATCCAACATATCCTGGTCATGTCTATGGACCTGTTTACATCAAGCTAGCTAGTTGGGCTGGTATCTGTTAAGCCAAATCATCTATGCAGATATAGTCTCGCTGTATCTGTTATACCTGACCAGAATCCAAACAGAAATAATGCTATGAAAAGTTTTTCAATCATCTAAATAAAACGTATGAAAAAGAACACAGTGTTTTGAACATTGTGGCCTGAAATTTCTATATTATTCAGGAACACATTGTTTCTACACATGTACAGTTCCAGATGGTTTTCATACAAGTTGCGTCTGTGCATTTGAGAGCAGAACTTGGAATATATTAAAAAAAGAAAAATGAAGTACAAAATTTATGTTATTTAGTTTCCAGACCATATTTTGATTACCTGACTGATTTACTTAATTACTTATATGACTATGCGTTGTTACTAGTGTTGCAAGTTCATATGATGCTTCTTCATGCAGCACAAGACAGGAGACCTAGGCTGAATTTGCAGGGTGTATCTTTTTTGAATTTTCTGTGCTATCATTTTATCATTATGCTTATTCAGCTCCTAGTTAACCAAAGACTGCAACTCAAAAGGTCAACATCTAAAAAATTTCAAGATGGATATTTATGACATCCTTCAATGACAGCAAAGCAGATATCATATCCATTAATGTATCACTTAAATACTGGTCTACTTGCAGAAGTATGCCTGCACAGCAATAGCCACTGGCTGATCTGATACTACAGATAAATTCTGCATTTGGTTTTCTATGCCTACACTGTATTTTTTGCTAACAACACCAACAAAGTTTTGAAGCAAACTTGAAAGTTCTCACTTTCTCCCTGATAGTTTATTTCACTGGGTAGTTTTGGTGTGTACTAGGTTGCTGTAGAGGGCAGTTCCAGTGAAAGTTCTCTGCAGGCACTCATCAAGCAATCTCTAGAATACATAAAGCTCCAAAGAATCTTATCTCGGCCTGGGATCACAGTAAATCCAATCCAACAGAAAACATTCAAATAATATATAGCACAGATGTATGGGCCTAAGCACTACCTATGATGTTCCAGCAATCTGTTTTGCTTGAGTCCAATTATTTGCTTATGGGGACATTACCTTTACCTCCTGATACTTGGCTGCAACCTTGTATGTTAATGATTGTTGGCAAGAAATCCAAACCTGTAGCTCTGTTAGTTCACTGCTTGGGACAAAACACTGCAGATGACACCATTACACTGCAACTGCTCACAAATGCTTTGGATAGGTTCTCATGTACAGTTTTCATCTCCTTCCTCTTGGGAATTCTGTGCATGTGTGATTAGCCCACACTTAAACATTTGTGACTTTTGTACATGAAACAACAAGAACAATGAAGTTCAGCTGAATTATCTGCACTCAGGGAATCTGATGCTGTAAACTTCTTATAAAGGAAAAATATGGATTCAAACATCTATGCCCTTCTTCAAAGAAAATTTAAAAAAATACAAAAGTACTATTAATCTGTGACTTTGACTGTCTAACATACCTTTAAGTATAAAAATACTAAGTGTAATACAGATGTTACTATTTCTTCATATATTTTTTCCAACCCTAACACAACTAAAGGATACAAGTATCTACACAGTGTCACTGGTTCACTGGTTTTGTTGCTTCGTTTTGGGTTGTTTTTTAATGTTTTTGCTCTTTTTAAGTATTACCACCTTGTGGGTTTTCTGAAATAGAACCACACAAACTAAGTGTTTTGGGGAAGTGTCCTTCTGCTCCTCCCATAAAATTATAGTTTAATTTGCCATTAACACAGCTGACATTCAATTTCCTTGGTTATGGGCATTTGGTGTATAATTTCTGATCACCCAAGCTTACAAATGAAATAGATTCACACGATACAGAACATCAAGGGAAATTGCAACAGACAAAAAATCAAACCAAACCAAAACTCAGACCCAGTTTGGTTCTGTTCAGCAGTAAACCACACTGCATCAAACTTAATTCACTTTGTATTCCCATGCAATGAAAATACCATTTAGACTCTGGATGAGAACTCAAAGTATGAGAGGTGAGGAATCTTAGTGAATGATTCCATATGTATTTGTGTAGCATTTTTTTCCCAAAAATTCTACTGAGAGAACAGTCATCACAGCATGATCTACCTAATTTTTTTCCTTAAAATTAGCATGTATTGCATTTTTCTGCAGTAATGAAACCAACTCCAAAACTTCAGAACTTATGTTTCACTTAGGACAGAGAAGTGAGAAAAATATTCTAAGGATAAAGGCAAATTAATTTAAAATTAAAATTAAGACATTATTTTAATGAACTCTCAGTTTATGTGAAATATTCTTCCTACAGATTTCCATTTCAAAACAGTTTGTAAAGTAATATATAAGACAGGAAAACTAAACATATCTACTATTTGAGAAAGATTGCTCTGACAGTTTTAAATCGGAAGCAAGAACTATGATCTCAAGAGATTTAGACTGGTAGTGGATTGATGTAGCTTCAGAAAAATATATGTTCTCTTCACAAAGAACTATACCTAATGTTTTGACACTTAAGACGCAGATCAGCCATGAATGTATGAAAAATAAACTGACCTATGTTTAAATAACTGTTTCCAAACCCTGAATAGTGAAGCTAAGCTTGCACCCTTATGTATGCAGCAGAAAAAAAAATCGTTACACTTTCCTATTACTGCATGCTGCCATGTAGCAAATCAGGGCAATCTGCACAACAAACTCCAGATGTAGTGGGGGAAATCTCTCTGTTTGATAGCACAAACATCTTTGAAAACAGGAGTTGCTGATTTTTATAATGTTTATATCAATCTAAGTCTTTATTACCTTAAAACAAAATCGAAATATAGCCCAAACAGAAAATTTCTAAATTTAATTTGTGTCCTACCCCTCTTACCTTGTCTGGTGATGCAGGAGGGTGAAATCTCTTTGCACAAAGTAAAAATGGATCAGGATGTGGCTTGCCACGCTTCAGCTCAGGATCGTCTCCCAACACAATATGATGAAAAAGACCAAACAGGTCTTTGTGTCTGGTTGTTTTTCTCTGAAATGAGTCTTCACTCGAGCTGGTGGCAACAGCTATGGGTATCTTGTGTTTGTGTAAATGATGGATCAGCTTACAAACCCCTGCAAGACAAATATATACGTTTTAGTTTTTATATATATGCATGTAAGTTGGTATATGTATTAACATTTATACGCAATTACAAAACATGTAGCAATACTTCAACAATGCTGTCTTACTGAATGTATAAGCCTATTTCAAACAGTCAGTGTAAAAGAAAATTCTTGTTATATCTGAAATGTTCCTTCTACACTTAAAAACCATGGAACACTCTAAGTTATATACATACTTTTCCTATTATCAAACAATGCTTTTCTCAAAATATGTCAAAAATGTGATTAACATCACTCATAATGAGACCAACTAGAAACTCATTAAGCAATGTCTCCACATTATGTAAGTTTATTAGCTGAAACTCTAGGAGTTTGGGAGAACATTTTCTTTCATATACAATTATGCTCCTGGGGAAAAAAAATCAAAGAAGTATACCCTTCTCATTGGATTGCAGAGTTTTAATTTCTGAGGTAGGTATCAAGGGGGCACAAGCCAGCCTGTAAGAGAGCTCAGTTTCTCTCTTTTGCAATTATTAAAGCAAATAACACTGGGCAGAGGAGAGCAGCTGTCAGTCACAGTCGTTAATACCAGAGCTTTATCCATTGATGCTGTGAACCCAGAGTAATGAACACCTCAAGCCTAATGGATAGAAACTTCAATCTGATCCAGTCTTCTAGGGAAGGTTAATGCAGTGAACAGTGAAAACACAACCAGCCTGTGTAAGGGAAACATACTTTGTTATTCGGTTCAAGTTTTGAGTTTTCTCTGAAGGGGTTTTAATTGTCCTTTGCTGAAGCATTCTAAATGCTGGATACCTTTCCCAGACAAAACAATTAGCATTATCTAATGAGGAACAAGTGTGGATGTCTGGTCTTTATCAATTCACATGACAAAATCCTCCATACCTGTAAAATAATTTCAGCTGTGCTTTTTGGCATAAATCCCAACTGTACTAGACACAGGATATTGGTTTCAGGTAGTTCTGGTTCAAGTAGACTCCAGATGACTTTGGTTTTTTGAAACAACTTGAACACAATTTTGTTTTCATCTTCCAACTACATTAATTCTTACCCTATTTTTCATGCCTCATAATACAAAAATAATCTTATTCTCTTCCTCCTGATTCACTATGATCGTTACATCTGGTTTCCACTCCCTTAAACCATTCCTACTCCTCCTTTGCCACTTCACCACCTCTGATTTTTATTTTCCTTGCAATCCAGCCATTCAATTCTATAAACAATGTTATCTGCCATACTTTATCCCCAAGTATAGTCATATGCCCAACTTTGAGAAGTTATAAGTACTACTGATAATAAAGTGTGTAGATTAATAAATAAGTGCAGTAACTAATCTACCTATCTGGAAATAGGACTTGTAGGTATGAATCTCTGCAGATTTCTCATTTATTCTCCAGAATCTAATCAAACAATTAATAACTGACATTTCAAGCTCCATGCTTGTATTTGAAGATGGCCTTTAAACTTCAAATACATGCATTTCTCTAATGTTAGATTTTGAGATGGACAGACACAGCAAGCACTACTGCTCTTCTAAGGTCAATACATCAGCCATTTAGAAGCCTTCCTATGTTCCCTTAAGAGAGTATTCTAAGCAAGTGCACTTTTTCCCGAATGATGTTACTATGTCCTGAAATATGATGTTAATACAAGCCAGCTTTTTAGTCCAAATGGTTTACATCCTCATTCTGCATCATGCAAAGTAAGTCTATATTAAATTAATGGAAGCACTAAGATTTCTTAATGTAAAGCAGTAGTATAAGTGTCTCCTCCCTAAAGTAAAATGCATTCATTCTAAGGAATTTAATAAACTGCAATTTTAGCAAGGCTCGCATACATAAGCGTATTGTTACTTATGTCCAAAGATTACACAAGCAGAAGACTCTTCTTATCTCCTATGCCCTTGCTATAATATGGCTAGTTTTCTCTAAACTTGTGCTCTTTTTAAATAGCTAATTTTCTTCAGTCCCACTGCATCACAGCTTCCGTTCATTTCTCACTGAGTATGTTTATTCTATATTTCTATTGGAGGTAGCCAGTCACAGAAAAGCACTGTTGAAGAAGGGTTATTTCTTCAGGGTTCTCTCTTGTACTCCTTGAGCACATGCCTTGATTTCAGTGTAAATGTGTATGCATGTGTATTTGATTTCTTTTTGGCTTCCCTCACAACAAGGGAGCTAAAATGCAGCTGTCTCTATTATCTCCAGAGAGAAAATATTTACATTATTCAGAGAACATGCCACTTAAAAAATATTATTTGCATACACAGAGAAAGATAAAAAATATGCAGGGGGCAAATCAGCTGCCCAGAAAAAAATTAAAAGAATTAAAGAATTAAACTGCACTTGGAAGAATAACTAACATAACTTGACAAGCTCAGAACAGCAGCAGTTGAAAAATATTTTCATTCCATGTTTGCTTTCCTCTTTTTAAAAGCTATAGATCAGGAAAATCCATTTTTGTTTGCATCAATTACCACCAGTTTAGCTCTAGACACTTTGCCACCACATCAAATTACTGACACAATTATTGTACTAATTCAGCATATAATTCTTCATTAAGACAATAATATCTTCCTTAGTATCTTTCTAATGCTTTTTTTCAAAGAAAACATCAACAGAAGAGGAACCGAGGAACTGCTTTAAAGATCTGTAAGAAACTCCCCTGGCAAATACTGTGTCATTGTATCTTCTGTAGCTAAAAATATTTTTCAGTCAAAACTAACCAATTCAAAATTCAATGGGTTTGAAGAAGTATACTGAAAGTTCCCATGATCCCCCCTAATTTAATTTACTTGTGGCTACCATGTAAGGAATCAAGGCCCATCCATCCCAGAGGGACCCCTCTGCTAGACTTCTTGGGACTACCCCCCACCTCTCCTACTGAAAGCTTAGTCATATAAAGCAAGAATAAAAATTAAAGAAAGATCAAAAGAAATAAGGATCCCTGTTTTTACAGCATAAGAATACACTTCAAATGTGGCACACAGGCAATAAATGTCTTATGTGGAACAACATAAATTCTTCAAATAGTTATAAAAAAATTCAGGAATAAATATCCCACATTGCTATGATGTATTTCCAAATGTACTCGTTTTCAGATAGTCAGAGGTAAGTACTCTATGCTATCTCTTCAAATAAGAAGTTTTAGATCAACACAGAAGCTTAATAAATACTTACTACAAGAGTTAAGCACCAGTTACCTTTGCACAATAAAACAGGTGAAAAGAATTGTAAGCAGAGCTTCATTGCAGAAGCTGCAAATGAGAATCAACTTTAAATGTCAGCATCTTTAAAACCCAATTAATCACAAATGTCAATGAAGTTATCAACTTTGAGGAAAAAAAGAAAACAAACCAACAGAAATGACCTACTTCTTCTGAGACCACAGACACATTTAAAAGAAAGAGATTGGCTCTTTTGTTCTGAAAAATGTGGAAAAGCATATATATTTTATCTTTTTGAAAAATGAACTTTTATCCCTCCATTTGACTCCAGATATGGTGGTGTTTTCTTTAGATTCAGCTGATATCATGGTGACTAATACTGGATCAACTGAGAAACTAAAAATAAGACTTATACTGAACAACAAAACCCTTGGGCTAACTGTCACATTTTCCTTCTAATTGACTAATACAAACATGTACATCAAGAGTTCAGGAAACTAAACAGTGTTACACTAAAATGATCTAATGAGAATCCCTATCTAATTAGGGATGTTATTACATCACTGTTTTCTACATTATTCCTTTTAAGCTATCATATTTTATAATCAAATGACAATATGAAGTGAAAATTAACAAGATGAAACTCCTGAAACTCATCAAATTGATGGAAAGCAAAGCGAACTTATATTTTCCGTTTAGCTTTACACAAATATGATCTCTGTGTTATGCACAATAGAACAGTGAACAGCACATACATTTTTTGTACTTTTTGTTTTATGTAACTTCAAATTTTTGTACCATCCCCTGTCTTGTATTTATCTGTCCCTGAACTAAACACTGTTCTCAACTTGCATTGCTTCTGTATGTCCAGATTCACATCTACTTCTTTTGAAATGCTTTCAGATAAAGAAGGAAAGATTATAAAGCTCTTCTATTTTTTTAAGATGTTAGTCTCCGCTCAAACTTATGTCTATGAACATGTTACAGTTATATATGAGAATGTTCTTCAAGATAAACAAGGACGTGATCTCCATGATAAACTGGGAAAACATGTGAGACAAGAAGAGAATTAGACAAGCCGCTTCAGGACTGAATCTTAATTTCAGTTCCCTCTGTTCCCCAAATGAATGACTGTTAAGGCCTTCCCTCTGTAAGGTCTTGTAAAATCATGGCTCAGCCCTATTACTTTGGCTAAGTTGAAAAGGACTGTGGGAAAGAGACTCAGCTCAACTGGGGTAGAAAAATAAGTTATGTAACCATTATGTGTTAACATTGTGGTTTATGGTGGTTGGTTGAATTATGTTTGTTATGAATTAAAAGTATGTAGCTGATAATGGGCAAACTGCTTAAAAGTGACTGGGTTTTGCAATAAAGTGGCTCTCTTTTGCACATGCCTGGGGACTCTGCATCACTACAGACCCTCACTCACCCACACTGGTGTATATATTTGTTTGATTCATTTGAAGCCATAATTCCATCATGCAGACAATCACACAGCAAGCTCTGACAGTACCTTAGCCTGAAAATCTACTATTTGATAGTTGTATACACAGTGCCAAAGCCCTAGAGTCTTCCAGCTTCAGAAAACAGCTGGTTTGTGTACTGTCAGCACAGAGTGCAGAAGCAAGGTCACATAAATGCTCAGGCCTACACAGACAGTCCACCTGTCTTCTCTAATGTCTCAATTCTAAACAGATTAGCATAAGCTATGTAAGAAAAAGCCCTTAAAAATGAACTTCACAAGACCACCTCTTAAGAAAAAGTATGCACTGCATATGGGACCATAATAAGTTAAATACTTAGAATTTAAATGGCAGATCCTATGAAAACTAAGCTTCAAAACTATGTGACAGGATCTCCTACATGGCTGAGAAGGCCTCAAATAAACAGTGTCATTTTCAGTGGCATATCTTTTCACAAACATCACAGTGTACTATATCCATCTTGCCACTGCTTAGTTCTTTCCTGAGTGGCACCGAGGTACCAAGTACATCTTATTTCTGATTAATAGTATTTTATCCATGACACAGTCTCAGAAAGAAAATCAAGAAATCAATAGGTAATAGAGAAATAGCAAATGTACGTGTGTATTGTTGCTCTTAATTTATCTGAAAGCTAACATTCTCAGCCAGAAAGGACATATAGAAGTAATATCCAGATTTTCCCACCCTTAAACAAAATTCAAACAGCTCATAAGGCTTTCAGATCTGCTACAATCATTGTCCATAATATTCCTTTATAGTTTACAACTAATTCAGCTAAAGTGTTAACCAACTGAAAAACATTTTTGAGCAGGCAGGAAGAGAGAACCATCTGTAATATACATATAAGTAATATCTCATATTCTTCCAAATGATCACTGACCTTATTAAAGCAATTACAGTGTCAGACATCTAATAATCTAAGAAACTATATACATAGGATTACTTTAGTTCAAGACAGTAAATAATAATAATAATACCCCCATACAAACAAAACACCATAAACAGTACATTTCTTAACCTAATTAAATACAAGCACCAAGTAGTCAATGAAATCAGGTTATATTGTAGTTTCCACAGATTCTGTGTATTCTTCACATTCAAGTGGAAGTTCAAATTAAATTATTACAGTAAGCTAAAGGTTACATGTATGGAAATGATAAAAACTTTAGCTAGAGTGATTATTTGGTGTCATTCTCTTCATAGTTGTTTTTTTTAGAAAGTAAACACATGCAAACTCTGAAAACAACTCAAAATAGAAAGTGGGTATTTTAAAACTGATATGAAGATGACTTACTATGTTCAAAAGTTTCTCCACACTTTAATTAGTTTAATAAAAATACTGCTTCTCATTTCACAGAATTACAGAATAAGCCGAGTTGGAAGGGTTCCACAAGGATCATCCAGTCAAACAGCCTTTACTCACAGAGGCCTCAAAAAATTATAATTAAAGTAACAACTTCAGTGCTACCCACTGCTACTGTGTATCCTTTAACATAGTTTTGGGGACTACAAAAGTGCTTTAGAAAAAGTGAGGTATTTAGGAAATTTTACAGATCGTCTTACCCGTCTCCTCAGGTAGTTACTGGATATTTGGTAAGTGATCCAGTTACAATCCTCTGCTATGTCTGTCTGTATTTTATAATTGCAATTATTTGGTTATCAGTTAATTCTCGTTGTCCAAAAGATACTCATTCTCCTTATTTAAGTAAGCTATAAAGACCACTTTTCTTTGTACTATGTATTAATGAGTACTATTAGTCATATTTATTTCACTGTCAACTGTAATTATAAGACAAAGGAAAGATTTTCTTCCCAAACATTTTGATAAGAAATGTGGTAGTTTGAAAAAATAGAGTATGGAAATATGTTACAAATTTCTTTTTAACAAAGAACAAAAACTGTATTTCATGGGCAACCAGATCTTTCCTTCTGCGTATTTTATTTTATCTATCCATACTTATGCTTTCTTGGGAGGGGTAGTAGGGAGTGGTGTAATTTGTTATTTATTTAATCTGAACTATTTACTTTCATTCAAAAACACCGTTCTTATTTTTATTTTCATATCATGTTTGACTAATCTGTTAATCTGCTACCTCTTTTATCCTGTTTCCCTTTTCATTTCCTGATGTACATGTATGGTTTGTTTCTCCTTTCCTACTGTATTTTTGGAGCTTGTCTACACCAAATAGCCCATGCTAATGCAACTACACTTGCTAAGACTTGTAGCTGAGATGCAGCATATTCTGGAGAAGAAACAACATGGGTTACAGACTCTTTATCAACAGATTTTTAGACCCGTGCACTGAAATATTTGTTGGGAGAACTACACTGGCTACTGTATTCTCTCCTCATGTAGGTTTGTGCACGAATTCATAGTGTTTTGTGTTGGAAAGGACCTTGAAGATCACCTAGTTCCAACCACATGCCATGGGCAGGGCCAACTTTGCTAGGTCAAGCTGCTCCAAGCCCCATCCAGCCTGTCCTTGAACACTTCCAGGGATGGGACATTTATACTTTCTTTGGGCAATCTTTTCCAGTGCCTCACCACTCTTGCAGAAAAGAATTTCTTCCTAATATCTAATCCAAATCCACTCCCTTTCAGTCTGAAGCCATTCCCCCTAGCTCTGTCACTACATGCCCTTGTAAAAAGTCCTTGTCCAGATTTTTTATGAGATACTGAAAGGTGCTATCAGGTCTCCCTTGAGTCTTCTCTTCTCCAGGCTGAACAACTCCTGTTCTATCAGTCAGCCTTCATGGACAGATACTTCATCCCTCTGATAATCTTCATGGGTCCTCCTCCGAACTTGCTCCAACAGGTGCTCATCCTTCTTATGCTGGGTGCATCACAGCTGCATGCACTGCAGCACTCCAAGTGGGGTCTCAGAAAGAACACAGCAGAGGGGCAGAATTGCCTCCCCTGACCTGCTGGCCATGCTTCTTTGGATGCAGCCCAGTTCACAGGTGGCTTACTGGGATGCGAGCACACATTGCCAGGTTGTGTTGAGCTTCTTGTCAATCCACACCCCCAAGCTTGTTAGGGCTGCTCTCCTCTGCCTTGCCTGCATTGGTTCCTATGATTACTTCAACTCAGGTGCAAGACTTTGCACTTGGCCTTGTTGACCTTCATGAGGTTTTCCTTGACACACCTCTCAAGCCTGTCCAAGTCCCACTGGATGGCAGCATGCTGACTGGGCCACACAGCCCAGTATCATCAGCAAATCTAAGGGTGCACTCAATCCCACTGTCCATGCTGCCAACAAGGATGTTAAATGGCAATGGTCAAATACAACTTTGCACTTTTCTCCACAGGCATTCAGTACTCCCACACGTACTTCTACATTGCTAATCATTCCCCACTGTGTAGATACAGTTACTTTTCTACTCACACTAAGCAGCACAAGGACAGAGGACACCTGACCTCTGTGCTGAAATGAAAGCTCTTTAGACACTCATATTCAAATCTATTTCATTTTGCTGTAATGTTACACAAAACAAGCTGTCCAAGAGTGTTTGGTGTATATTCAGAAAGATTTACTCCTGAGAAAAAGACTAAAGGAAACCAAAGTGATCCCTGCAGTGTTTAAATTAACTGTGTACATATTATGCATGCCTCGATGATTTATGTCCACTTGTACACAACTTTGTACACAACTAAACTGAAATCTTAAGGATAAATATAGCTTCTGTATTAAAAAGACTGCTCCTTTTTTCCAAAATCATTTACAGTTTCCACACTGAATGTGATATGACACCACATGAATATGGTACAACTTTTCAATATTTCATCACTTTCTTTAATCAAAGAAAAGTTAACATTAGCACTCAGTGCTTTGTCAGGTTGATTAGATTTCTAACCAATTCCATGATAATCCTTAAGTTCACAAAAACAAATCTATGGCAAGAAACCTCAGCAGCCTCTAAACAATAAATGTACTCAGCAAAACAAAACAACCTCACTTAGAAAAAGATGACATTTGTTAACATAAGTAACAAAATTATTTTAAAGTATACTTTATGTAGTCTGGTGTGGTACAACAATGGCAAGCCTATCACTGGTGCTAATAATTTTATATAGTTGCTCTCAGTCCTCAGGTGAAGTCAGGATTGCTGCTGTGAAAACGACAGTGTGACAGAGGTGGGGTTATCCATTGCTTAGTTTAATTGCCATTAATGCTTTAACTTGGTCAGCTCTGAATAGGCAGTTGGACTAGATGACATTTGCAGGTCCCTTCCGACTGAAATAGTTCTATTCTATTCTATTCTATTCTATTCTATTCTATTCTATTCTATTCTATTCTATTCTATTCTATTCTATTCCTGAATCTCATGAACTCTCAGATCAACCTGCTTCTTTATTTGTTATGACATAATGTTTAAAATTGCTTTTTGCAATGGTATGTCATACTTTCATTAAGCTAAAAAGTGGAGGTTGAAACTACCAGCCTACCCCCCCTCCACCCCCTTTTGGAAGGCCATGACTATTAATACGGAATTTTTTCTACTCATTTTATTACTCCCTACAAAGTATCAGAGATTCTTCAGGTTGGAGCAAATTCTTATTAATTAAATTATTACTGTCATTTTTAATCTGGACATATTGACACATGCATGACCATAGAAGGAATAATAGTACTAAATTTTACATAAGTCAAAACCTGCATCAACTGTGTCACTGATTTCCTGATAAAAGCATGTTTGGGATGCAGTCGTTTAGGACTTGGTGTAAACACCAAATGTTTGCTATCAGCCAAACAGGAAGTGTGATTTTGAGTTTGCAGCTAATTGGCTGATCTCTAGGGGTTACAGGCTCACTGAGCCCAGCATGGACTCACTAGAGCTTCTTACCATTAAAATAAAAACAGGAAGGAAAAGAAAAGATCATGGTAGGAAGTCTGTTTAACTGTCAAGGGCACAACATGAATCAAGGAAGCAACAGTTAAATAAACTAGACTGCTGGTTGAATGGAACTGTTCAAGAAAAAAAATTGGAGTGAGTTGCCACTGAAATTTGAATTGTTATCCTTTCTTCTCTTTTTGTGCTTTCTGACTGGTTTCACTTGGTACTAAAATTGAGGTATGATATTATGTCCTCATGGCTGCAAGGGACAGTCAACTGTACTTGAACTGGAAAATAGTTTGCACATCACATTTTGCATTGGCTGAAGAGGACATGCAACAACTAAATCCCAGTTATCATAAAAACAACGCAGGAATGGAAAATGTCTAAAAGGCATACACAGCCACACAATCCTTAAAGATCTGTGCTTTGTGATAATGATGATGAGCCAAAACCCAGAGACTACAGTGAAAGAATATCAGTAGTTTCATAATCTCAACATGATTATAGCAACTGTTGGCAGTAGTATAATTTGGAGTTCAGTTTTTCTCACTCCATATATATTCTAGGTTTATGTAAAAGCACGCCTATACAGATACAGGTAAGTATAAATATGCATGGTTCTCTTCTGTTCTGCTTGTCATTCCCTCATCTTCTGACTGTGCACTTCGCTGCAATACAGAAATGCTCAAAGTGCATTTGCAGAAACAGAAAGCCTGCTGCATTACTCTTGTAGATAACAATGTCTGTACTCTGACAGAAATATTTAAAAACCGGCACAGTTGCAGGCCTGTCATTTTATAAGTGTCATCTTGGATTAATTTCTTTCTCTACTGAATCAAAATTACCATTCCTTAAATTTCTTTCAGAACTAAAAATAAATCTAACTGTGAAAAATTCTCAAAGTTACTAGAAAACGAGTAAGGATGGAGCCTCTTCTTAGATGAAATCTGTATTTAGACCACAGCCTGATATATTGAAGCTTGTCTGTCACTCTGGCCGAACTGAAACAGCCAAAATTCTGTTTTCAGGCACTTATGTCCCAGAGGTGTTGTACACTAAGTGGTATTCCTGTCATATAGCCTGTGCCATGGTTTAACCCCAGCTAGACACTAAGTACCACACAGCTTCTCACTTAGTGCATGTGTTTTACCTGGTGGGTCAGGAAGAATAATCAGGAAAAAAAACAACATCTTGTGGGTTGAGATAAGAATAGATTAATAATCAAAACAAAGTAATAATGATAATATTAATACTACCAGTTGTAAAATAAAAGGGAGAGTGGGAGAGACAGATAATATCTAAAAAGACTGATGCACAATACAATTGCTCACCACCAGTTGACTAATGCCTAGACCATCCTCCAGCCACAACTGGTCCCTCTCCTGGGTAACAACCTCAGTTTATATACTGGGCATGATGTGCTATGGTATGGAACATCCCTTTCACCAGTTCTGGTAAGCTGTCCTGGCCATTCTCCCTCCTGGCTTATTGTGCACATATTCACTGGCAGACCATGAACAAATGAAAAATCCTTGATTTAGGGTAAGCACTACTTAAAAATCAGTATGTTATCAATTTTATTCGTATACTGCATCTAAAACACAGCACTGCACCTGCTAGTAAGAAGAAAATAAACACTATCTCAGCCAGAACCAGGACAGGTTTCTAACTTGTCAGACAAAGAACCGCTTTGCCAATTAAATATTCATTCAACTTCCACACTATCCTTACCCATCACTGACATACCTCTCATTTACTTGATTTAGAAATTTACAGAGGCATCATCTTTGGCAAGATCACATGCATAGCTCATCCAGAAACAAGTGGTACTTGGTTTGAGTCACTTTTTCAAACATCATCAGTCACTGTTTAGCAGTGCTTTCCACCAAATCAAATTTCAATCCAATATTTTGGACAACCTTTAGAAACTGATTGAAAAATAGAACTTCACCTGTCTATTAACTGTCAAAAGATGTCCAGAGACACAGCACTTTAGAAGTCCTCTTACATTGTTAATATAAAAATTAACTTTCACTTTTTTGTATTTACCTGTAACTATCTGAAAGATCAGTTTAGTCAGAGAGCATTGGAAACTCAAAACATTACCACTATCTGACATTTTGCACAACACATACAAGAAGCCCATTCTTAATTCAAGAACATTAAGTGACTGTAGAATAAATCCATAATCCATTAATAAACATCCTCAGAAGACACAAGAAGACAAAATCTGATTAAAAAATCTGGTTAACTGGAGAGCAATTCTTAAATAAACTGAATAGTAAGTAGCTGGAGACATTTTCCTCTAGCTAATTAGCTGTCATCAACCTGGTTTCCCAAAATTCATGGCAATTCAGCTTGTACCCTAGTTCACATTAATTCTAATTTAGAATATAGAGTGAAAAAAGTTATCATATGGGTTTAGTTGAACTGAAAAAATAATCAGTTGAACAACTTTGGTGATGATGAAAATATTTACTTGCTTTTCCTAGTACGAATTTTGCTTATTTTGATGCCTTGAGAGGCTACCTAGAACAAAGGCTAGAGAGTGTTAAAGGAATAAAGTAGGTATTTACTAAAAAGGCCTTCAAAGGATCTACCTTGGGCAGTACAAGAGCCTGGCTGAGGCTACACCCAAGATGGGCAATGGGTCACAAGTTTTCACGTTTTTGTAAGTTTTGGTCCGTTTACATATTGGGTTTAATTCTCCAATTACAGCTTCAGGTTATGAAGTTCCATTCTCCCAGATTGCTCTCGTCAGTTTGTTGTTGTTTATACTTTTTGGGCCTGTCCTTGGTTCTTGGGCTGGAAAAGGATTGTTTTGTCTAACTAAACTGTGAGGAGAACTTCATATGAAGTTCAGAGTTACACATTAATGCAGTATAGAATCTGGAAAATATGAATGCTAAAACTTAGGGCATCACTTTCATCCAAAATAGTCATGCTTCAGAGAGGCCAAAATTCGTATTTTGAAGGCAGGAACAGTAGAAAACTTCATGTTTCCTTTGGCTAATCTGTTCCATAGCTTTTCTAACTCTGTTCAAGCCAGCTCAGCCAAACGTTCTTCAGAGACTTCAGCGGGCACGGAATATGCACCTAACAGCATCAATTACTGGTATTATTTCTTTACAACAACTCTTCTCTGTGCCACCTAAAATTTTTTCAGTCTGTTCATCTGGCATTTTCTAAGTTTTTTTTTGTTTGGCTTGCAAAAGATGTATTTGAAAAGTTAGTTCCAGAACCTTGAGATGAAAAACGAAAACCACATCCATCCAACTTTCTTATTTTTCTGGAAAGTTTAACAAGACTTACAGTTTCAGGTGGATCTATAAGTGAGAGAGATGCAAATTGAAAAATCTTGCATATAAAAGTCATTAGTGAGGTAACTAAGAGAGAGAACTAGGTTGGACATACAATATACTAAAGTTTTTTAAGCTGCTGAAAAAAATCAAACTTTTTATTTTTGCTACTTGTTATTTATTCCTAACATATCACACGTTTTTAACTTTCATCTTCTTGATGCATTATGAAACAAGGTATAAAAAAGCATCTGAAATTAAAATATTAATGTGCTGTAGAAATTGTCAGAACAAATGAGCACATGTTCAAAGACAAAAAATGGTAACTGTTAAACTTGTACAATGACATGCATTTATTTCACTTCTAATACTTTTTTATAGTCCCCTCCTGTTTTGTTTTTTTTTTCTCATAAATTACTGATATTTGCTCCAGAAAGTTTAACATTGTACATAAAGTTAGCAGTAATCCTAGCTTTAGGTACTGATAGTTTTGCATGGCTGAAGATTTCTCTCAGCGTTTCAAATCTAAATGTAATTGAATATCAAAGAATGCATTCACACCACAGGTAAGATTCATGCTCTTGCTTATCTGGAGTTACCTTGTTGGAGCTACTCACTTGAGCACCCTGCACAATCACTGGTAAAAGACACGTATCTTCAGAAGGTAAGGAAACTCAACTGCCTTAGGATAACCTGAGAAACCCTCCTTCTCCACTGACACACTCATATGCTGTACTTGAATTACAATTTTCAGGTTAGGCAAGATTAATCCCAACAAAAAAACCTAATGGGCCCACATACTTTTAGATGTGAAAGGAAATGCATTGGTGCTTAACAAAGTCAGACTATGCATGCTCATAGCCAGCTAAAACACAGATGCCAACAACAACTATAAAGAATCTTGTTTACCAAACACAATTCATGCATGTTTATCTAGTATTTTTTGCTCTTTTAAAACATGAAAAAAGGTTTTCTCAAAGTAAATGGGAAAAAAATCTGTCAACTTTAATAGGTAAAATACCCTTTTAAACAGGTAAATAAACAGGTAGATTTAGGTAAATTTTCTAAAATAAGAACAATGAAAAATAATAAATAAGAGTAACTCCTTTGCGGAAGGCAGATTACAAACTTCTACTTTGATTAACATTTAAATAAGTCCATAAGGAGTTTGAAGAAACATACCTGGCATCAACTCAGCAGTATGAAATATCTTTTCCTGCCTCCTTTTACTTTCATTTAGTAACTCTTCTTCGGTCATTGGAAGATCTAGAGCATCTCGAATAATCTTTGTTGCTTCTGGAGCTTGTCTACCTAGAACCATGGATTTCAGATCCCAGTCATAGGTCTTCCCAAAAGGCTTACAGATCTCTTCATACACCATTGTATAGAGACGTTCAGTATCTGAAAAAAAAAAAAATTAACCCATGTACAAACAAGTAGGCAGCTAGTCTTGCTAAGAGACCACAGAAATGGTCAGAGCATGAACTGCCAGGAGCCAGACAGCATGCAACAAAGTGGATAAAATGATAAAATGCCTCCCTTTATTTGCAAGAGTGAACCAAGGCTTCTACCATCACCTCAGAGGCACCCAGATTTTTCATGCTGTCATTTCTGCATGAAGAAAAGGTAACTTTAGGGTCTCAACAAATAACTATCTGGACCTTCTCTTTCATCACATTCCTTTATTATGCAGGTTAGCAAGCAGTGTCTTAATTAAAATACTCTATTTATGCTTTTCATGTGAAAGAAACAAAAGCAGGAAGGAAATCTGGTACTTGGGGGAATGCCATTGCGTATTCCATGTAAATTGAAATAGGAAAAAAAAAATTAATTATTTAAGAGGGTCTTTGACAGGTAGCTTCTAAGGACCTTCAAAGACATGGTCATTATTACAGCACTGCTGGCACCACTGCATTTACAAGAGATTACTCAAGCAAAACACACTCACTTGTATTTCCAAGGGATTTCAGACAAGGCTAAACTTCAGACTGAATTTTGGAAGTGATACTATCAGCTTATATGTCAAAGGTGGTTTTACATTTAAAGCTATTTTTTTAATACAAACAAACATTTTCTCCTTTCCTACCCTCCTGCCCCTACAAATTTTTGAAAAAGAAGGTCATTAACATTTAATTTAACACCAATATGGGGATAAAATGTACTTCCAGCTCTCATCTTCATTTCAGCAAAGATCTCAAACACTGGCTTTTGTAGCAGTCTGTTTATCTTTTTAAGTAGTCTTAAAGTCAGCTACTGCTGTTAACCATGCTTTTAATTTCCTTCTCATGCATGTCTCTGCCTTCTGTAGATCTAAAAATGTGTTTATTATCATCACTTTAGAAATGAAAGACAAAAGCAAGGAAAGAAATAATATTCTCTTATGAGATTTATTTAGAGAAACTAGGGATTTCATTTATTAACATGCCCTTTGCCATGTAAAAATATTTTTAATGGAGATAATAAAATAGTGAAATTATTCATGTGGATATTGTGTCATTTTCTGAATACATAAGAATTATGCAGGAGTGATTAAACTTTAAGCTTTAACAAAGATACTGTGAAGAAAACAGTCTGAAGAAAGAAGCACAGAGCACATGACTACAACACATGCCAAGACCTTCCTTGCAGTCTGACAAATGCTCCCTACTTCACCACAGTAATGTTGTCCTGAGATCAGCAGATGATGATTCTGACCTGAAAGCAAAGGGAGGGGCCATTTCTCCGTGGTGTGAACATACAGCATAGCAGAATACACTCTCTGCCACCTGCCAGAGTGCTCTAGTCCACATCTCCTTTCAGTAACTAGAGGGATGTTGGGCCAAAAGTTCAGATGAAGACCCAACATACTTGTCTGGAATGTTTAACGGAGCAGCAAAGGGTTCACAAAACCCTCTTACCTTAAAAACAGAGACAAAACCTGCGTTACTCTTTGTAAATGCTCCTCAAAGAACCACGCTTAAAAGAAAAAAATTACAAGTGATCTTGGAGACCCCTCAAATACACAGGAAAGGTATCACAACTGAAACATAGGCAAATAGACCCTGGAAAGTGTTCAGCTGGCTAATACCAGAAAGGAGAAAGAAAAAAGAACAATAACAAAAATTCCTCCATTTTGCTTGAAAATGCCAGCTGGTACTCTCTGCAAGCTAGGAAGGTAAATTAAGAACACAACTTTTCACATTTCTCATTTTCCTTTTGTGTTTTTTATAAGTTAGTTTTTCTTCTATATCTCAGACTCCCCAGGTGAAGGACAAAATTCTTTTCCTAAGTTTGAATTTGAAACTGAACATCAATCCTCATCTTATTAAATAGTACATATCAAGCTAAGCAGAATTAAAACAAAGCAAGGAAACAAACAATTCTAGAACGTGAAAATTTTCCTATGGGTCTCTACAATAACTACATGTTGATCTACTTGAAGTGAAACTTTATAGCTAAACTTTATAGCCAAATATACTACTTTTAATCGTCTCCTGCATTTTAAATATTACATAGCTGACTTGTGAATTAAATTTTATTTATTTTCCTTAAAAAAAGCTTAACAATGTCCAGACTGCAGATGTAAAAGCAGTCTTTCATGCAATGTTGCAGTTTGTCAGTGGAAGAGCACTCATGAAAATGTTTGAGTCAAACCTATTAAAACAGGTAATGGCTTATTTATTGATACCGTGTAAAAATGTAGTTTTCTAAGTGCTGAGAAACAAAACAAAACACAACCAAACAAACAAGAATACCCTCAAATTAGTCAATCTAATCTTAACATCTAATGTTAAGGCAATTTGGGCAAGACTCACACTTCACAGCATGAGCAGCCAGATGCATCCCAAGTGTTTCACACTCACACATTTCAGCAAGAAAATGCAGCCCCAGCTGCTAGCCTCCAGCAGGAATACAAACTGAGAACACAACGGGACACATGTGGCAGTGGCCTGTTCTAATAATGGGAAGGAAAAGCAAGAATTCTTAGCTCCTGCAATTTCAAGTAAATGCATACGTTTTTAAAATACTTTTTTATTTCTAGCTCTCATCTCTTGAAATATCTTTTACCTGGACATTATAAGCCAACATACTGTCCATCTGGTTACATTTCACTAGGGAATGAGTAATATTCATTCCCTAGTCACATATCATCTTCTAGTCATTTTTGTAGTGACTCTTCTTCAATATAAAAGCACAGTCAGCTCTACTGGTAATGTTTAGATTGTATAAAAGCCATCCACAATAAATACAAATAAAGTGACCAAAATGGCAGAGGCACTGAATACTCAGTTTGTGATCTGGCACAAAAATATGCTGACATGTTTTCAGAAAGACATACAGGTCACTTGGCAACACACCACAGTGGATAAATGGTGTGCATGCTCTGCTCAAATACTGCAGAGTCACAATCAGATGTGCAGATCTACCTAGGCTGGGGGTACAACAAACATTCATAACACTATGTAAGACTCATCTTTATCACTTACTCATAAAGAGAGCTTAAGACAGAAAATGATGACTTCATGAATACAAAAATTAATTTTAGAAGGTTATACACCTTCTAATTGAGTATTATGTTATTGTTATTCTAAAATAATCTTTAGTTTATCAAGGAGATGAGACTAGTAGGCATGAAACCTCCTTTTAGCCATGGCTCATCTTAATCACTAGTTTTGAATTCTTTGTTTGAATAACCCATCTCAATTTTGCATTAAGCTTCCCACATGAAATATGCCTATGATTTATCCTTCTGATAGGAGCCTAAACCCTCTGAAACAGAGTTTTAATTGTGTGCATTCAATATATTTCAGTAATTTAAAATCAGACTCTGGACAACTAAACTGAAGGATTTTTTCTCTTTTTCTTTCTTAATTTATTTATTTATTTTTGGTAAGGGATAGAAAAGTGATCGAAGAATAATTTTAAGTTAAGCAACAGGGTTCTTGTGTCCATACCTGTGAGACAGATTTGTATTCACATGTAAAAGATAATAATTTTTAGTATTTAATTTAGACACAGTCAGTCATTTTTACCAAGATTTTGGTCCAATCTAATTTTGGCCCAAAACCTAATGAGGACTGAGAAAGACTCATTAGATTTTTTCACCATCAATACTGAATGAACACATACGTGACTATGATTTTTTTTTCCCATCAGTCTTTAACATCATTCACATAATCTCTTTGGAGTATGCAACAGTGTAAAAACCCATAAAAACTACTGAAATGTTCAGTTATGGTACCAGAGATAAATATAATTATAAACCAGTATATAATTATAGAAGTGTGATTTTTTTCTTTGCTTTTTGCTGTTGGTGGCATTTAGTACGGTAGAAACTGTTAGTTTGCAAACAAATCTATCCAAGAGCTGAAATGGGGACAACTGGGACTAGATGAATCAAGTTATTTCCTCTACGTATAGAGTCATAGTAAAGATATTCACATTTTATCTCACCTCTGGATTAAGATATAGCATAGGCCTTTGTGTATTTCTCCCACTGTATCAGCTGAAGAGTGTAAAAAACATGGGATTTGAACACAGGAGTGGCAAAGCCAAAATAGTGGCAGATCTCCTATCAGAAATACTAGCTTTGTCTAGTCCAGAGCATCACATGCTCAGTCACTGATCCTTATGCCCACCTATTTCAATATCAGCAAAATCATGTACTCGGAGATCTTCCTCCTCTCCCTCTCCCAAGCACACAAAAGACACGTCCAAGCAGCTCACTGAGAAGTTGTGTCAAGTCTGTGAGACTCAGAAGTAAAACAAATGCTGAAGCACTGTATGAAAGCCAGGGAATGGATCTTTCAGCTACGTCTCTTAACTCTAAAGAGACCTCTCATCAATCTTGCCATTCTACGACATCTCTTCCCACAGACAGCAGCTGCTCTTAGCTCATTCAGTTATACAAATGAACCAATTCTTGAAATACGTGGATTTCAACAACTGAGAATGTGAGTACCAAACAGTGAGCCATTTAACACATTTCCAAATGGTATATGGACTACCACAAATTTTAGGAAGCACCATTGGCAAGATAAAAGCCACATGGATATCCACAAACTTGCAAGATTCTACTGGTGGTTTTGGTAAGCTGGAAAGGAGAAAAGAATGGGAAACCAATGGCGTCTGAACAGCAAAATTAGAATGGAACAAGGAACACAAAGAAGTCTCTCTCAACACAAAGAAGTCAAGGTATTACTATCCACAATTCATAAATTACAGCTCCACCTCAAAAAAGACCGAAAAACTCCACAAAATCACAAAAATGGTAGCTGAGGGAGCAATAGTTTATATCACTGAATAAATGTTTGTGCATAACTCTTCCCTCATTCTTTTTTCTCCCTTATTTCTTTCAGAGAAAATCTGAGACTTTCCAATCTGAGACTTTCCTCTTAAAGTATCAGCAGTCAAACAAGACAGAGAAAACCAATATAAGCAATGCAATACAGTAGCAAAGTTTACAACTGTCAAGACTGGTCTGAAATTGCAAAAGTTAAACTACCAGAATCACTTAAGAATTAGAGCTGAAGCCTCCTGAGTCAGCTATGCAAACAGAAATTAAAGTAGATTTTTTTAATAAACAATCTATACTAGACAACTGTCTTGCAATTTGTGTCAAAAGATCAGTTTTGCGCTGCCCCCTCAACGTTCTTCCATTCATACTTTCATTACTATGAAAGCTAGTTTAAAAATGCATGACTATGGTTCCCATGATGGCTAAAAGGAAAAAGCCAGCAGTTTAACAGCTGACCTGGAAATCACTTACAGCAGTCCAGTAAAAGTAGGGATGAAGAAGGCAGGCAACAGAAATTACCTTTTGTTTAACAGCCTAGCTGTTAGAGCACAAGCTCAGAGAACAAAACTCAGTCTTTCAATCTATCCTAAGGGCCTAAGGCTGTTTTTCTAACATACCCTGACATTTTTCATGCTATTATGTTATGTACATATATACACTTTTACACAGGTAAACCATTTATATGCATGTACATATATATATAAAGCATACAGGCATTTATTTTTATATATTTACTTATATATGGTGTATGTATAGAAATGTGTTTTACATGCAGAAGTGTCTTTTAAAGAATAAAACTGAATAAAAAGTATAAAGCATACAGGCATTTATTTTTATATATTTACTTATATATGGTGCATGCACAGAACTGGGTTTTACATGCAGAAGTATCTTTTAAAGAATAAAACACAGGATGAGTACTAGCCAATTAATACAAATCAACCTGGAGCCTCTTGACTTAATGGCTCATTATTAAAAGGAATGTGGTTAAAAATGCTTAGCACTGAAAGTACACAAGGAAAAGGCATGTTCTGTTCTTTACTCTAGTATTTCCCCATTCCTTCCATGAACTTGTTTAGGAAGAAAAACAAAATCTAAATTTATCATCTTGGACACACTCACTTCACTGCCACAGAAGGAAACAAGCACTGTTTTTACGCATGCTCAAGTGAAATATTTGAGTCATGCCTAAAAGTCAAGGCTGATGTACCCAACCAGGAAAACTGAACCTAAAGGCAGTCTGGATCAAACCAAGGGAAATGCTGTTGCCATATTCATGTCTTATACCCTTCCACTGATCTACTCTCATAATCAGCACCACTTAAATTAATCTTATTGTTCCCTGGAAGTTAAAGGAAGATGAAGTATCCATTAAAATATCAAAAACATCAAGCACCAAATAATGGCTACTTCAAAATCATAAGCTGCTTATAAAGACCAAGTTATTTAGTAAACCATTTTACATGATTGATAAATCATAACTTCCAAAGATAAAAAAATTATGATAATAGTTGAAAATTAAAATTACTGTTTCCAATTTAATAGAAGAATGATTTGTAAAGCCTTACATTTTTGATTAGCACTTACAAAAACTCACTGAAAAGATCCATTATTCATTTTAGTAAGGAGCAGGTGTAAGTATATTCTGAAGCTTTAATTTTTGCAAACCTGCTTCTTATTTTCCCTTGTACTCGAATATTAACGTAAGTGCACTCCAAGATAGATTAACATGTTACATTGTGATTACTTTACTAAGTCCAGAGAAACATGCTGCTACTGGCTAATTCAGTGTTGTCAGTCTGTTTGCCCTTGTCTGAGAGATCCTACCATGAATTCAAGTTATTGCTAACAGGTTTAAAAAGGAAGTAAATTTGATTCTCAAACAACAGTAGCTGCATGAAACTGTCCCCAAATGAGTATCACGTATTTGTCCCTCTGGACTTATATTACTGGGAGAATTCTTCAATGGCAGTTACAGAGGAAGCCACTTTCTCATTTTAAATGCAGAGAAACATGGTACTTCTATGGGGAGAAGAAGCAGCTTCTGAACAAATTCAAAAGGTTTTCAGTTTACATTAATACAGCAGACATATCTTAATGCTATCTTGTATTTATATATACATCTTATCCTTCTTTTTTAATGCCCTAGTGAAGTGAAAGGAACAGTTCACAAACAAAGCATGCAAACTCTTCCAATGTGGAACTGTAAACAAATACTCTGGCACCAATGCAAAATAGCATTTATATTAAAATGTAAAGAGAAGTCTGTAGTTCAATTCCAAAGCATGAGGGAATTGAACTTTGAAATACAAAGGCAATACAAAACATTCTAAAATTGTACTTATTAATCTTATAATCATCTATGTGACAGCATCTCATTAATTTAAAAACAGAAAAGCTATTGATTCATAAAAACTCCCTGATATGCTTTCTTAACCATTAAAGACAGAACAAGGCAAACAGCAGTTGATATGGTGCCTACAAAACCCTGTTTATTGGGTGGAAATCTACAGTTTACAGAGAACAGCTTCTTAAATGTGTATGGGGAGACTCAAGTCAGGCAACAGTTAGACTGTCATTAGTATATGAGCTACTATACCATGGAAATTTATACAAGCAACGTTCTCAACCAGAGGAGCAATTAACCAGCTCTGAACACCCTATCAGTTTATAGTGCATTTACAAGGATGAATTTCACCAAGGGTGTACCTTCTCTTCTTCAGATGTTGCTGGTGACTCAGAGCAGCAGTTCACTGGCCCAAGAAATGCAAAAAAAGGTTTAAAAAGTTGTTTTGAAATGAGATATTCCAAGGCACTTGTATAAAACCACTCCCACACAAGGTAGATGAAGCCAGGAGGGCACTGTGTTATCAAAGTCAGCAGAAGAATAGTTAATTGTATTCTCTTAATTAAGAGTCTAGTGGGTTGGCCCTGGTTGGGCCAGGTTCCCACCCAAGCCTCAAGCTGCTCTGTCATTCTACTCCTCAGCTGGGCAAGGGAATGAAAATATAACAAAAGATTCATGGGTCAAGATGAGGGTGGGGAGAGGTAACCCACTAGTTACCATCACAGGCAAAACAGACACAATTTGGGGAAAGTAACACTAAATTAAAAAAAAAATCTTCCTCTGCACCTGTCCCTTCTTCCTGGGCTTAGCTTAATTCCTAACTTCTCTACCTCCTCTCCTGCAGCAGCACATGTAAACAGAGAAGAGCTGTGGTGAGCTCATCACACATCTGTGCTGCTCCTTCCTCTGCAGGAGTAGAACCCCTCCAGCACCTGAAGCATGTCCTCCCCCTCCTTCACCAACCTCAATGACTGCAGGCCTTTTTCTCTCACATATTCTAGCTCCTGTATCCTGGCTGCTGTTGCTCAGCAAGTGTTTTTCACCTTCTTAAATCTGTTATCCCAGAGGTGCTTCCACTGTCACTGACGAACTCAGCCTTGGCCAGAGGCAGATCCGTCTTGGAACTGGCTGGCCTTGGCTCCATTGGAAATCAGGGAAGCTTCTGCTATCTTTGCACATAAGCCACCCCTGCAGCCCACCCTTCCACCCAACTCCTCTGCTACCAGAACCTTGCCACAAAAGCCAAATACAAATACATACTTTCTCTGGGAAGCGCTATCTACAAGAAACGTAACCTTCCTTAAACAGATATCCCAGAGCTGTTCTGTTTAACCCACAACCTAAAAGAGCAACAATGAAAAAAAAAAAAAAAAGTTATGAAAGGGGGAAGTAGTAGGGAAACTTTATTTCTTCCTCAAAAAAAAACAAACAACCAAACAACCCACAACAAAATGAGACCATAGGAAGAATTCTCTCCAGCACACCACAGGTCTCTCCTAATACCCATTTCCTTATTCTCAGAAAGCTTTCGTCTTTCTAAGAATATATACATATATTCTCAGAGAGATTATACATACATATATATATATATATACATGTATATAAAGACTTGATCAAGCTGTAAATTCAAGATATTTGACTTTCAGTGTTATATGTTTCTAAACCACTTTCTGTAATACTGTCAAAACATCTATTTCCTCAACAGTGGAAACACTTTAAAAGACAGAATGACTTCAATAGGAAACAAGCCCATTACTTTTTTACTGTGGCCTTGCACAATGTTCTAAATTTAATGATGGCAAAGTAACTTAAGTATTTAACTTAAGTTTAAGTATGTCAAACATACTACCACAGAGAAGGTGTACAGAACTACAGATTAATAAAGACAATCTCTTCTGTCCACTCAAGAGTGACTAACATTTTTGCAGTAAATCTGTTGATAGAGTGATTTTTCTATGGTGATAACACCAAGAACAGAAAACCAAACTTCATCAAACATTTTGATTTTTCAAGAGCAAGGACATTTCATCATGGCTGACTATCTACATACAAGAACAAAGTGACAGAAGTACTGCAGAAGACCTGGTCACAATTATTTTTTAATAGTTGTATACCAAGAACTCCTCATACAAACTATAATCTAAAATATACAAGAGAAAGACCTGTTGCCCTGTTTTTTCTGAGTTTTTTTAAAGCCTTCTACTTGTTCCTAAGATGGAGTCACATCTTTCATTTCTGTGCAATATTAAGGGTCAGTTTTTCACTTTCTCACACTTTGGAACATAAACAACCTTTCTTGTTTTTGTTCACAATCTTTTGTTTACATATTTCTAGCCTGAAAATAATGTTGGTTGACAGCTGGTCTGGCCAGTGGGGTGAAGGGGTAGTAACCCCAGAAGCCAATCCATAACCAGACCCACAAATGTATACAAATGGAAGAAATAAACAGGCTTGCCCTCTTTGTGGGGAGCAGCCTTTCACTGCAGACCTCCTCTCTCCGTGTTGTTGTTTTGCGTGCCGTTCCAACACAGACCTTTGAGATTTATGAGGCAAGTATGATACAGCAAACTGAAAATTATGTTTTATGAGCTGCAATGACTGCTTGTTTGAAAACTCTAGCAGAAAATTAAAACCCAGTATATAGATACCAATAAAAGGAACTTCCAACACAACATAACAGGGGACTTCCACAGAAGTGGGCCAGAGGCTGAAGATGCATGACCACAGCCCTCACCTCCCATGTGGGACTGAGGATCACAATAGAGGGCTATTCTCACACAGTACTGAAAGGCCTCACAAGAGGCTCAGCAAGAGCTGTCCTGCCTCCAGACTCAGCAGTAAGCCAGAGACAAGTCCTAACTGAGTCTTAGATCAAATACAGCCTGCAGCCCAGAGCAAGACCACCTAAAGTTAGAACTGTTATAAATTATGGTCTTTTTGTTTCCCAACACCATTGGTAAAAGTACAGAAATAATGGAAGACTGCAGCTTGCTTTAGAGTATAGTTATCTTGTTTATGATTGTCAGGATGAAATAAAACTTACACTTGGACAAACTTCTAACTAAGCCCCATTAAATTCAGTGAGAGATAGATACATAAACCATGGAATGGTTTGGGTTGAAAGAGACCTTTCAAACACAGCCTATTCCAATTCCCCTGACAGGGGTAGGGACACCTTTCATTAGATCAGGTTGCTCACAGCCCCATCCAACATGCAATGCTTTTGTGATTCTGGGCTAAAACACCATTTGTACTTCAGAACCTGAACCATAGGCTGACATATGCTGTGCTCTCATTAAAAGAGAGAGAATCATTTATCCAACAGAATAAGAGAACTATGTAGCCAAGAAACAATCCCTTTGTTTGCTAAAATGTATAAATACTGAAAAATTTTCAACAACTTTGGGAGACTCAGCACCAAGAAGACCAGGGTGAAGAGCCAATGGGATGCTGCTGGATGGTGATGAGTATATTCTGCTTAATCTGTCTGTCGGTCTGTCCGTCTCTCCCTCCTCTCTTTTTTACCTTTTTACCTCACATTTTACTGTTAAATAAAATATATACTACTGATTTTGGTTTATGATCCTGCTTGCACCTTCATTTGGATAGAGGCATCTCTCAATAATCAGATCTTAACAACTGCACACAATCATTTTACTGTAATAAAAGTGACACAGACAACACTTAAAGTTTAGCACATCAGGTACCTAAAGGCTGAAGTACTGGATCCAGCACCCACTTTCAAGTAAAATATTTTAGCTTTTAAAGCTTTTCTAAGAGTGTCACTTTCTTGGCAAAGAGAAGATGATCAAGAAATCTTGACTCCCATGCTTCAGTCAAACTGACCTTGTATTATTTTTGCACATTATGACAACTTTAAAGTAGCATAAGGTCTTCAAACATCAAAATCCATTTAACCTAAATACTACAACCTCTTGTTTAAAACAGGGGAAAAACAATAAAACAGCATCAGAGATGTTTTATAAGAAGACATAAAACTTATTCACACTACAATCCTAGAAGAATATTGTAATTACAAAAAGGTTCAGAGAGAGCACCTCACCAACATGTCAGTAAACCCAATTCATGTGAGAGCTACAGGAAAAATATAAAGCTGGAAGGAGAGTCTCTACAGTAGCTATTAGAGTTATATTTTTCACTACCTCAAAGGGGAGAGGCTGAATCTTCTTTTGCTAGAGAGTGGTTCAGGGTGTAATGGAAATATTATGTTATGACTCTGTTTTGAGTGTGACAGCTTAGTTACAAAAAGCACTGCTGTGTATCCCACTAAATGAAATAAAAAAATATGTGTTCAGAGACTCAAAGAGTGCAAGAAATTTCAGTCCATCATTTCATTCTTCCATATGAATAATGTGATAAAAAGAGATACTGAGAATCAAACTAGAAGTCATTCCACTTTCCCTCAATCTTTCTTCCCTTCTGCCTCAGTTCTGCAAGCTGAGGTCAAAGTTTACATCTTGAGACACAAACAGCTTCAATCTCCAGTGGCTGAAATTTAATAAGCCTGACACAGGACTTACTACGCTGAGGTGTGCTTAATTTTATTGTAACAGTGGTTGCAAAAGACAGGCTGGGAAATTATATGTTCAATGAGAAGACAGAAGAGATTCTTTTATTTTATTTCCAAAAACAGCCTAAACATCCTTCACTCTATCTAAAAACTAAAGAAGGAAAAAAATCCAGTAGCCTTTTTCCCATATTCAGCAAAAGGAGAAGTGTCTGATTTATTTGCTGAATACATTCAACCGAGCCACTGAACTTAATGACTTTTAGATAAAAAAGTCCAATAAAGTCTGATACTTTTTGACCCATTATGTTTTAACTGTTAGAACATATCCTAGGCATACAGATAGAGCTGCATAACCAGTTAAACAGGGTAACTTACATGTTTCCTAAATGTAAGGAAAAAATAACTACGAGGTGTTGAAATTCAATAATAATAAAACAGCTGGTCAACAAAAGACTTTTCTCCAAGAGGTGCACACACTCTAGGCCACATCTTTTTAACATCAGGATAGTAGTTTTCAGAGAGATTAAAAACTTGTCTCAAAAATGCAAACCTGGTAATCCATCAACAAACAGAAATACCTTTTTTTCTTCTTCTTCTTCTTTTTTTTCCCCTGGAGAGCAAATCTAACTATTAATAAAAGAATCCAATTGTATACAACATTATAATGAGAGAGAAGAGAACTACACACTACTGACAAAGGCTACTGTCTACACTCTCTAATATAAAGGGTTGCTTTAGTCATTGACCTTGTGGTAAGCAAAGAAACTGGAGATTTTCTCCTCGTGTTAGGTTGACACAGATCATGGTGGTATTGCTACAGGGCTGTCAACCTCTCATAATTTCTGCATTCGATACAACTTTGAAATATTGCCACTAACAAATGAGACTGAAATTACACAAAAAATTAAAGCTGCTTTCTTTAGGAGAGGGATTTCTTCTTGACAGTACTCCCTACTATTAATTACAGAAAATCTAGCATGCCTCTTGGGAGTTTAACTCCCTACAGTGGACTCACAGAGGAGCTTAAATAGCTCTTGGACTGGAAATAGGAAGCATCTACACTGTCAGTACTACAGCCATTAAATTGCATCATCATCATTCAGTGAAAAAAGAATTTCCTTGGTAGTCAGCTATTGTTTTCAAGGCTCCACTATAGACAATTAAAATGGGTAATACATTGTCCAAAATTAGACTGGCATTAAGTACAGTTATACAATAGCTGCATCACAGATAATTGTAAATTATTTTGTTGAATATATGATTTTCCCTTCTGGGCCTTCATTATCAATACCACTTTTTCATAGCTTGAAGGAAGGGAGTAGCTACTGTTGTTTAAACAGAACTATAGGACTTTGTAACCCATGGAAAGTGCAGTATGTAAGGTACTCCATATTACACCTCTGATATGCTACACCGCCTAGGTATTGGGTACCTTGTATCCAGTCATAAATACAATCTTTCTGAATTACATATTGATGTGATACCTCTAAGAAAAAGGATGGCATAAAGAACAAGGGGTTTGGGAAGAGTTATTGACATGCACAATCAAATCTGCTGCCAAGTCTAGACAACTCAGATAAAATGAGAATTTCAAGATGGTAGTGAGAATAATTTCTAGGAAAATCAGATCAAATCTCAGCTGAACCTAAATTTACAGAGGTTTGGGATTTTTTTGTTTTTCTAAAGTAAGCCTGGTTTTAGTTCACAACACAAGAACACTTTAAAGGAACAGGATGAGAGAAGAAAGGCATATGTAGGATCCAAGCCTGAAAGAATGAATGGGTATTGAAAGTATGTTTCGTATTTTAAGTCTCCTGAGCTATATTTAGGAATGTTAGATTATTAATGTAGTTTCTCATACATACAATTCAAATGTAAAGCAGAGAGCTGAAGCTCACAATTTCAGTTTGTAAGATAGCAGAAAGAGAAAGGTAAACTAAATAACTACTGAAAAGTACCCAGAGGAAAATAAGTACTATGCCTTCTTTTATGTTACATACAAATACAGAAATATCTGGGTCAAACAGGAATGCTTACATTAGTCCCAGAAAGCTGCAATTATAAGAGAAGGAAGAAAAAGAAAACATTATTCCTCATTGATCTACACTATTAGAAAAGGGAGTGGGTTAAGACAGGAATAACTTCCACAGTTTTGTGATAAATTTAAGAATATTGTTTTTCTTTTTCCCCTCTTAATAGAAACTTCTAACTTAGAACATAGAGCCACTTCTCAATTAACCAGGGGAATGAGGAGAGAAAAACCATGCTAACACACAATTTAACATCTTGTATCATTGCCTGTGGGAGAGGCAGGGGAAATATGAGGATTTATGTCAAGAGCACTTTAACCAGTATAATGCAGACAGGTACCAGCTACAGATCCTGAAATGTCAACTCAAAGCCAGAAGTTTTGATTAGGGGAAAACAAGGTCTTATTTAATAAACATAAGCCCTATAATCCAGTTTTACTGTTAGCTCTCCACTATGCAAAGAGACTTCATCCAGAATTTTTTGAAATATCTTTAAGGCATTTTTCTTTGATAACTTCACAGTTACTGAAGAGCTGCTCATTATCTTAATAGTTATTTAAATTGAAAGAATCCTCTCCTTTGTATACATGCACACACATGAAAAGACATCTCCTGTAGGAATCTGTGAAGCTTTACACAGGAATTGTAGGGTTTTGTAGAGCACTGGAAAATTTCCAAGCATAAGAAATATTATTTAAAAAGTTCTAGAAAGTTCTGTGTAAAAGAAACAGATACCTAGAACAAAAAATGAATTAACAGTACAGAAAACCTAACACTATAACAAACACTTCAAAGACCTTTTATTTATGAAAAGTATTTGAGACAAAAGCAACACTAACATAACATATCCAAGGTATGATATCCATATATCCATATCTAATAACTGCAGAATTTAGAACAATCTTAGAAAAAACTGAACAATAAACATAAATTAAAAAATAATTCTAATGCTATTACACCTCCCAAGAAGCAAGCAAAGCTGAGACATTCCCTAGGAAACCAAGATGCCATATGAAAACTGGTGTATAAAGTATATTTGCACACACGTGTATGTACAAACTCTTATGCACTGTAAATGCTGCCATTAATAAGTATAGTTACTCCCTGGGGTCCAGTGTATAGGTTTTGGAAATCACAGGCTACTTCTGCACCCTAGGACCTAGAAACACACGTCACATGTTATTTCAAGTCCTGTCTCAAAATATGTGCAGACTATCACCCCTCTCCACCACCCTGCTTTCCCTAGGAGAGCAATGGTCTGGAGAGCAGCAGTGGTGCCACAGCAGATGCAGAACGCTCTCCTCTGATGGCAGCTCAGGGTGCAGCCCGGGCAGGGGAGGCTGCGTGTGACAGGGCACAGCTACCCACAGATATTGCAGTGGTACAATGGGAGGTTTTTGAAAAATACAGATGTTTCTAAAGGTATGAACATTCATGTAATAGGCAGCTAAATCATACATTCAAAAGTTCTTTAAAACTTTGAATACAATTGGCAAGTAAAACTGAAACTTTTTTTTAATCCCTAAGATAGAACACTTTTTTTAAATTATTTAAAAAATACTACAACTGGCACTTTATGAAAAGAGGTAAGAAGATGCAAAACTTTTTTTTTTAACCTAAGAACCTAGAATTTTATCTTGTTACTGTTAAATCCACATACTAATTACCTGCTCTCTATAACAAGTTGCAAAAAATGAAGGGGAATAGTTCACTTCCTTTTTGAAAAAGGCAAAGCAAACTGTGATATGATAAATAGCAAACTGTGCAAAATCAACTGACATATAAACCACCTGACATTTTAGAACACACAAAATCAGAACAGCAACACTACCTCTTGCTCTTTACTCCTAGGTGCCTTCATTCATGAAAAATGAAAACATTCAAATTAAAAAAGGTATAATGATAAATATAATAAAAATATGATCTACAACAATAATAACAGTGCAAGTTATTAGGCAGCAGAATAGCAATTAGATATACTACAGTACCTTAGTGGCCCAAATACTTTCATTTTCCTGAGACATGTTCCCCATGAAACACAGTTTTTAATTTTTAAAGACTAGAAATTTATTACATTGGGATAAGTTCTTTACGGCTCCATCTCCCCTGAGCCATAAAGCAAAGAACATTTTGTTAGTCTGGTAATAATATAATGTTATACAGAAGACTCAGTCCTAGCATGAAAAGATCCACCATTTCAAATAGTGCAATTTTTTGTAATAATGATCTTGTAGCAGAATGCTGACTTTATCCAAGATTATGTCTCTTTACAGGCATGTATGAGTATACTCTCTTGCCCTGGAGAGAGAGGTCAAAAGAGATTTCTGTACATAAATTACAAAACAAAGGAAGAAAAATATCTTTACCATAGAAAATTTATTCAAATGAAGTATGTCTCAGTATACTCATGCTTCACCTTAAACCATTAATTTCTCATACTTCAAACCTTCTGTTACACTATAATCCATTTTTTTTTGTTAAACACACATTATCTTTCACATCATTCTTCTAGTTCTAGCACAATTTTTTTCCTCTTGCTTAGAAATGCTCCCAAATGACAGTACCAATGTTAAACTCATAAAACATCCCAATCCAAAAAATACAATCCCACCTACTACTGTTCAGTAATCAAATAAAGATATATTCTATTAGTTTGAATATGTACTCTGTTTCAGTTTACATTACACACAAATGGGGCAATTAAAGCAGAACATAATTTTGAAGACATAACGTTCCAAAAGACGCCCTGATGTAAACAGGCAATTTTCTGTATATGGTGGCACTGGGAAAGAGAACCTGAGTGAACTCATATTTATGCTCAGCAGACAATCCATGCCCAGGGCTGAGCAGCTTGGCAGCAAACCCAGTGTGCACGAGTGCAGCACGTGCAAGCACAGGGCTCTGCAAAGGCCTAGCACGAGCCCATCCTCTGGAGAGCAAAGGTGACACAGGGCCTATTACAGCAGGTCAGTGAGCATGCATTAATGAGCTGCAAGAATGAGACACTGTAACACTGTCCATATTATATAATTACAAAGGTCATGAGTGAATTCACATGGATGTTAGACAGAAAGACTGGACTGACAAATAATGAAGTGGGCTTTCCTTTCAGATACCTCAAACTACCCTGAGACAAACTGCATGTGAAACTTACCCAAAAGAACCATACACAGACAAAGGCAATTCAAAAACGAACAGCAGAGAAAAAAGAAGTGTTTGGAGTGCTAACCCACAAGAGGTGCCCTGAAATGACTGAAGCACCAACTCAGACTGGCAGAGAATCTGAATGATTTATTCAAATAAATGAGCTTTCTTTGTTTTATAATAAAGAAAGAGAGAAAAGTTTTATACACTTTTTCAAGGCACAGTATTTCCTTAAATGGTAATTATCACTAAGTGACCCATCCCATGTTGCCACATCACCAACACCCTTCCTAAATGTCCTTCCGTGGGGTGATCACGCACTGTTCACTCCTCTGACAGCTTCTGGCAGGCTCCTCTCCCTAGGGCTCTGTGCCTGACACCTCCTACCAAGGCCAGGTGCAGACAAGCCTCTCCGTGCCACCGTGTGCTTCTGCAGGTGTGTGCCATATTCTGTAACTCAATTATGTCCTATCTCTTAGCACAGTGCCCAAAGGAAATCATTTGTGAACTAGCAATAAACTTGTTTCAAGAGACACAGTCTATTAGTACTTATTTGATGACTTTTACTAAAATATGTCATATATCTCTAAAGGGAAGGAGGAAGAAAAAGTAAGAATACATTTTAAAAATAAACCAGCTATTATATATAACAATATCTTGAAAAAGTACTTGAGAAAGAGCAAGGTACACTTAGACAAAAGTTTTTCCAAAATGCAGCATCAGATATACTGCCAAACTATACTGACCATGGTACTCATTATATGAGGAACAAAAGAATTACTAAAAGCTGCACAAGAACAGAAAATATACATGGAGACAGCAACAACTGATACTGTCAACAGGTATGCAACCCTTCAAGAAACAAAATATTGCCAAAAAAAAGTTGAAAAAACTTTTCAGCCATCAAAAAGAAAGTGCCACAAAAGATACATTCTTCACCAATGTTTGGAGCAAAGGAAGTAAAAAAAGATTAAAAAGATACAGGATGGTTTTCCCCTAAGTA
Source organism: Cisticola juncidis (assembly GCA_013400215.1). NCBI lineage: Eukaryota > Metazoa > Chordata > Aves > Passeriformes > Cisticolidae > Cisticola > Cisticola juncidis. Next base: position 168,675 of record VXBR01001552.1, on the reverse strand, counting down.
CCAAAAAAAAAATCATGATGAAGGTTAACACTACCTGAACAAATCTTAAATCAGAACAACAATTTTCTTATTATTATTATTATCAAAAGGGGCAAAAAGGATAAGTCAAGGTCAGGAGCCTCTGAGAGAATCACTGTAAGCCACAAAAATTATCTTGATTATATAATTCTCAATAGTCTTGTGAAATAAATTAGTATCAATACAAAGATGTACATAAACACACAATAGGAGCAGCAACAATCACCAGCAGGATCTACTTCATGCCAGAGATGTCCATAACGAATGCAGTAAAGTTTGAAAGGAGAAGATATCTGGCTTAACTGATTTTATATTTTTAGTTAACATAGTTCCAGGTCTTAAAAAGAGCAATCATCATAGTGTGAAAATTATCATCTCCATTAAGATTTGTTGCCAATATAAAAGAAAAAAGTCAAAAATAGTAACAACCACAATCACAACCTCCTCCTCCTCCTCCACTAGAAGTATAAATGCCAGTGTTCAAGAGCACGACTGTGCCTAGAGAAAATACACCAGCAGAATTCAAAGACCAGAAACTGCCCTGCCCAAATTAAGATGTCCTGAAAAATTCCACTCTCGAGAGCTTAATTAGCCAACTCACAATAAGACTACATGAATGAATTACACTAATCAGAACAAGAGCTGCAGAGCTGGGTCCAAGATGGTACAGAGTGTAACTACTGCCAGTATGTAGAATAATAAATCCAGAGTTATGAAATACTATTTTTCTTCCTAAGTAAGAAGAAAATTGGAATACAGCAGCTAGAAATTGTGTTATTATAATGGAAAATTCTATGCACATTTTCTTTGTGTGAAATTCTGTTCCATTTATGACACTTTATTATTTACAATCAAAGCAAAATAATTGGAACTTTATACACAAAACAGTTTACATACACAACAAATCCTTATCATCTACAAACAGATTTGAAAATCTGCTTTTAGACATAGGAAGAGTCTAATTTTCGTAAATGGTCAAACTGCTGAATGAACCTTTAAAACCACAAACAGAACCCTTACACTCCCAGCATTTTCAAAACATACCTCTCCACTTACTACAGGCTCTCTATACAATTGCAAGTGTGTAACAGTCGGAAAACAAAAGCCACATTATTAAAACATAAAGTGGAAAACTCTTGAGATTAACTTGTTTGGCATGCAGTTTCTCTTTCTCTTTTTTTTTTTTTTTCTTTTTTTACTTTATAAAAAATGCTTTGGGTCTGGGGCAACTAAATAAACACCAAAAATACATTGCCTTTGTGTGTAATTTCTGTGCAATATTAAAATCAAATCATGGATCTTTCAGCTTGGGAGCATTCCTTGATTAATTTCTCAAGAAGAAAAAAATACCATTGTTAATGGTTCCCATGGCATTTTGAGATGTAGCAGGCACTACAGAAATCAAAATCCACAAAAGTCCCCACCCTGTTGCATGCTGAACTTTGCTCTGATTCTGGATTATTCTACCTACAAACAACAAGTAACCATTTGGATGGGCAATTTGCAAATCAAGCAAGGGAATAACAGACTCAGGGTTAGTATGTTATGTTCTTGTCAAAATTTTACTTGCTGTTAAATTAAAATGTTAGCTTTCAAGCATATGACCAATCTTATTTACTGTATTTATGGTAAGTTAATTCTCAGTGAGGAGCTGTTTTACTTAGGTCCAAGATTTGCTCATGAAGCTTCTATAGGGTATTTTAATCTAATATCCTTAATCTATTTAGTTTTGCAATGAAATACAAATACTGAACACAGGGGCAAGAGAGTATTTTCCTTTCCCTCTTTGTTCCCAAAATCACATGGAAAGCAAGAGTGACAAGAAACAAAGTTTCCACTACAGAGAAGCAGAAAATAGTCTTACAAAGATTGCCAGGTTATAGCCTAAGAAGATCAATTCCTGCACTTAAGGCCTAAAATAGACCAATCTAGAGAGGGCTGATGTTTAATTGAATTGGTGTTATTTGCTTGAATGCAGAAGAAATAGGAAGCTGTTTAAATAAAAGCATGCACATAAGTAAACTACAGTGTGGAACTCTCATCAGTTTTCTAGTAACAGCCATCTCCTAGGCAACTTGTGCAATAGAATGAATGTAAGAGTACATTTTGGACTTCTGACCTTGTGACAATGAGTAGGTAACACTGGGGAGAAAGAAAACATGCTGAAATTCTTGTGAATCTCACAACACTACAACAAACTTAACTGCTAGGTAATTTCTTCTGTATTATAGACCAGAGATGACCTGTCTGGCCAGACATGCAGGAGTGCCCTGGAAGTGGCACAAAACACAGTGGTCTTCACAGAAAGGAGACAGCAGCTATGAAAGCAGCAACTTCTGATCCCAGTTGTCTTAACTACTTTTCATCCCTCTATGTCACAAGGGCACACCTGTGCTTGTACAATCCAACATGACTGAGTTATGGTGAAGGTATCTTGCAAAACTAAGCTGCTTTAGGAACCATCTCTCATACCTGAACCGACTGACTTACCTCATGTAAAGATTTTCCAACACTAAGGGGCACTGGCAAGGATAGTAATTTACGTAAAACAATCCCTACTCCTAGCAGAAATTTAAACAAAAAAAATTCATTACTACACTTCCTATACTAAAGTGTCATGTTCTTTGCATGTTAATATAGCTCTAGTTCTGCTTTAAGCACAATGCTAAGAAACATCTTATCTTTGCAGCCATTTTCCTAAGTTCATTTGTCAGTTGGGAAAGGTTAATATTATACATGCAGCTTGTAGAGAATTTTAAACATTTTCAGCCCCCTGTAAGTTTAAGCACAGATCAACAAAGGCAACATTCAATCCTATCTGTGTTTTGGTATTAGGGTAGCTATTGGCTACAATTATATAACAAAACCACTTGTCATCGCTTAAAAAGAAACCTATGCAGTAGGTTTACAAGATAGATCCTGGGGGACATTATTCTAGCTGTATATTTTGTACAACTTAAATAGATTTTTCCTTTTCTATCTTTAGCATTGATTTTGTATGTCTTTACAATATGCTAAAATGCCAGGATCCAAACTGTACAACTATAAAAACAGGACTTACTTAGGTATCAAATATCTCCAGTTTCTGTTGTGGTTGTTGTTGGTATTATTATTATTATCTGTTAACCCTGTACTATGTGTTGGATAAGTGCACACATAAGTAGGTTTAATAATTTTAACTATACCACATACTAGCTGTTAGAACAGTATTCTTGTGTAGGAACAGACTACAACATTTTAAGACAAAGCAATCTACTATTCTGAGCATTTAATGTTAGCATTTGTCATAGGGAATCAAGTAGAAATTTGACTTAAGAAATGTAATGCTTTAATTGAAGTGCTGGGGGGTTTTGTTGTGGTTTTTTGTTGTTGTTGGTTGGCTTGGGGTTTTTTTGAGAAGGTACAGCAGTAGAACAAAAATTAAGACGTAGTTATTCCTTTTCCTCTAGTTTCTACTACATAGTGCACCACTAATCAACTATGCTAATTGATGAAGGTGCATGAGATGGTGATTATTCACTGGAACAGGCTCCCCCAAGCAGTCATCATGCCACCAAGGCTGCCAGAGGTCAAGGAGGAATTGAATAAGGCTCTAAGTCCTCTGTTTTAGTTTCCAGAAGTCCTGCAAGGACCTGGAGTCAATGATCTTTATGTTTTGGGAAGAGATAGGATGGAGTTGATCTGCGGGCCATGGCACGTGCCTGCAGAAGCACATGGTGGCACAAAGGAGCACATGGGAGGACAGAGCTGACCTGACCTTGGCAGGAGGTGTTACGCACAGAGCCCTAGGGAGAGGAGCCTGCCAGAAGCTGACAGAGGAGTGAACAGCGCGTGATCACCCCATAAAAGGACATTTGGAAAACGTGTTGCTGATGTGGCAACTTGGGATAGGCCACCTAGTGAGAATTACCGTGTAAGGAAATACTGTGCCTTGAGAAGTGTATAAAACCAGCTCGTTTCTTTGAACAAATCATTCAGATTCTCTGCTGGGGTGAGTCTGTGCCTCAGTCATTCACAGTATGCGTCCCTTTAACCTGAGATATTCTAGTATTCTACGTAAAACAAAGCAGCATGCAAATGCTGTACATTAACACAAAGTCTGTTTTTTCTGTTACAGTGGGAGTTTCCTATGAAGAAAGAAGTCCTTCAATTAGATTTACCTATTAAAAATGAGATATCTATTGGTGTCACATACTTCACTTACTAAATGAGTGCATTGCTTTACATTGCTAACTTCTTGCCAACTGAACAACAGGCAAAACCCCTAAGATTTCATCCAAGAGCTCAAAGGGAAAGATTAGATAATACAAAAAAGGAAGCGTATAGATTGCATTGATTAGAAATGCAATTAGAAAAAAACAGTGTTAGATAACCTTTGAAACAATGATACAGACGGACTCAATGAAAGGGTCCAAGTATTTCCACAGGCAATTCAGAGGCAGTAACTTCAGTATCAAAAGTAAGCTGATATATCAAGGTGGGACTCAAGGACAACTTAATCAGTCTCAATTATGTTACAAAGGGAGGGGGGAGATAATCTATCAGTTGATCAGATTCAGCAACACTTTCACACATTAGGCAGTAAAGTACAGGATTCAGCTTCTCTAGAGTAACACTTGGATTGTTTCCAAAGTCAAGAAACTTGTAAATGCACCTCAGACCTCATTTAAGGATTTTACACTCAGAAAGATTTAGGGAATCTATCAGATGATAGCCTTACTCAGAACCAAGTATGTCAATTACAGAAAGCAAGTTTGTGGTATGTTACATTAGATGAATTTAAGGCTCATCTTTTCTCATGATGTATAGATCAATTTCTATTTGTTCTACAAAATCATTTGGTTTATGTGAAAACATCTAAAAATAGCCATGTACATTTACAGACACTACTTTATTGGGAAAATTTTTTGCAAAACCTGAATCTTCAGATTCTAAAAATTGCAACCAACTATGGGGGCACTTGAAGAAGTTCGCAATAATAGATATACCAAATATAATAGACATATAATAGACAATACCAAACCTTTTATTTGTGCTCTTTGAAAGAAAGTAATTTTGGGCCTATTTCTGTAGCTTCTTGAATTATGTATATTATTCCTTTTATCACCTCCAATGAACACTATGGGACACATTAAAAATTTCATAAGAAAATATTGGGGTATTGATGTTAACATAGGTTAACATCAATATGAACATTTGTCCAATTCAGAAGACTTACATTAGATAGGTTGGGCAGAATGAATTTAATTTGTGCCTTTTATCATTCTTTTCCCCAAATTTCTTGAAACATTTAGGAATCTTGGGAAATCCAAGCAGTCTCCTGACTGCTTTTTTTGTCTCCCAAGGGTCACTGCTCATCATGAAACAAACAGGTTAACCAAAAATGTTAAAGGTTTTATAGTATTCAGAGGCTACAACATACTGAAGTCCTCTGAAATGAAGTGCACATTATGAAAATTTCCAAGGTACTGTCACTTTTACTCCTCTGTACTAGAAGATACTTCAAGAGTATTTTCAGTCTAATCCCCTGCAGCTGAAAGATTTCTGAAATACAATACACAATTTCATGTATTTTTTTTTAATAGAAGAGATTACATACACGAATCATTAGCAATACTGTCCTGTTAAAGTGAATATTTCCTGTGGGAAGACTTCCAGCTTCTAAGAGCAGTAGTAACTAAAAAACGCTTACCTGAAACTTCTAAGAATGAAATTAGAATAACTGGTTCTGAATTATAGGATTACACAGACACAAAACTGCTTTTTCACTCACTCCTCCAAACCCTCTTTCCCCGGCTTTCAGCACCAAGTGCCCCTCACCGCCCTCCCCAGCCTCGCTTAGACCCCCGCCAGCCAGAGCAAGTGCCCGGCTCAGGCTCAGCCCCGGCGCTGTTACTTTAAGGCGAAATCTGCCCCCGAAAGGCAGCAAGTAGCGGAAGGAGGAGAAGGCATGAGTTGGTTTCCTGTTGCTTTAATCCTCCACTCTGGTTTTAGCAGCGCCGCCTGAGGCGTTCTGGCTGCTGGCCCGGAGCGAGGAGGCCGTGAGTGAGCAGCCACAGCCGGGCCGCTCAGGCCGCGGGAGGCGGAGAGGGCCGGGAAGGGGAAGGAAGCGGCTGCCCGCCTCCAGCCGCGGGCCCTGCTGTGCGGGCAGGCGGGCCGGGCCCGGCACCGTGGAGCCCACCGGCCGTGCAGGGGAGAGGGGCTCAGGCTACGCACCCAGCAGCAGCCCGTCCATGTCAAAGATGAGGTGAGTGACCGGGCGCAGCGCGGCCGCCGAGGAGGAGGAGGAGGAAGCGGCCATGGCGCGGCGGAGCAGCAGGAGCCGAGGCAGATGCAGCCCGCGCAGGAACGGGCGGCGGTTTTGACAGCACCCCGGGGCGGGGCGGGCCAGCGGCACCTTTGGTCTGTCTTGTTCTACTTCTTAAGCAAAGTCCACTTCTCCTTTTGGGGCCTCTTCTCTTGCAGAACAGCGATTCTTGTCCAGAGAGGTTGTGGAGTCTCCCTCTCTGGACATACTGAAGAGCCATCTGGATGCAATTCTGTGCAGTGTGCTCTGGGATGACCCTGCAGGGAGGTTGGACCAGGCGACCCACGGTGGTCCCTTCCAACCAGGCCTATTTTGGGATTCCTAAATCCCGTTTGGTGCTGCTGGTGGGAAAGACAGAAGAGTTGCTCTCAAGTTGACGCGTTAGACAGTGTCTTCTGCGTACCTGTGTAGATATTCACAGGGGTAATATTACCACCAGACTGTAGCTGAAGCAAAAAGGTGTAAAAATCTGTGTAAAAGAGTAAAAGAGGGAAGAGTAAAGTAATGGGGAGAAAAAAATCTGTGAGAAAGGAGTAAATCAATCTCCTATAAGTTGCTGAGTGCAAGAATGGTTAATTGAAGACTGGTCTGGGTGTTTTGGGTTTGTTCTTGAGTTGAAGCAAAATCTTTCTGCATGGACGCATGATCCAATTTTTACTGGGCAGCTGGGAGGGAAAGAGGGCACTTACCTCATCAGTTTTCCCTTTTGTATTTTTTCATGCAGGTAACTCTCCACTGGGCATCAAGATCACTGAAGCACCAGTTGCAGAGGCAGACATGAAAAGAGCTGTATCAGGCTCCTACGGTGACATCCTGGCTTGAAGATGAGTACTGCTGTGCTGTTCTGTGTGAGGGCAGTGGTTAGGTGCAGCTTCACCTAGGGGAAGTCCTGTCTCATTTGTAGGTAGGCCTTACAACAATTCTTTTCTCCTAACAGTGCCTTCATTTGAATTGGCAACACCATCACCATTTTAGCAAGTTAGTAGGGGCTTTTAAAGCCTTAACTGTAGGTATCACATAGCTATATTTGAATTTCAATTTAGCCTCGTTAAGCATCTGCCCCCAAATCCTATCCCTTGCAAGTACACTCACCCTACATTTGTGGGAAATGTAGACACAGAATTCTCCTCACACCTTCTCCTGTTTGGGAAATAAGAAGACAAATAAAACATCCTTGGCCTTTACTTGTACCTTTTGAATAATAAAACTTGACTTTAAAACAAAGATTTTTGAGTTTTGGGTTGGTTTTCTCTTTTTTATCTCGTCTCATTCTGTAATGATAATGTTGCTTAGGCTCTGTCTGTGTAGGCTAGAAAAGGATTGTGTGCAGTACTTCAATGTCTCGTAAAACTTCCATGCGTAGTCATGAAACTGATTCCTGTGTAGATTTAAAAAAATGGCTTCTGAGCTTTCAGGGGGTTTTTTTGGTAACCTTACAATATATGAGTGTTAAAAATGCCCACGGCTGTTTTGTTTCTGCAGTAAACACTACGCAACAAGTCAATATTCCAGTTTTGTTTCCAGCAAATGTTTATAGTTTCTTTTTGTAGCACACTTAGGTGGGAGCATAGCTAGAATCAATAGAGGTAAAATCCTAAAAATAGTATATCAAAAAAAAGTGTTAACTTCTTAAAAAAGAGTTTAAAAATAGTAATTTCAATACTTATAAAGATAGTGTTGTGCTGTCCTAAAAAAGAATGTGATTCTGCTGTAAGAGTATACACTTGTGACAAATATTTAAGGAGTATGGATAATGATGTTGTATGACAGGAGTATGTGAGGTAGATTTATCAACTCTCTAATTAGCAGATATTCTAAAAAGGTGTTTTTATTGTATAAAGGCAGAGTAAACCCTTTATTTGTTATTCAACAGATGTAGCTTTTTCTTGTTACCTTGATTTATTGTTCTAATTAGAAAAAAGTATTTGTTCACAACTTCCATTGCTTCTAGCCTCCTAAAAAGGCGAGAAAATCACTCTTTTTAGGATGTAAATTCCCAGTTCATCTGAGAAAACAAGGTGTTTCCAAAACTTTTGAGTATTTAAAGTGGAAATAAGTCATAGGCAATCTATATGAAAGTAGCCCACAAAATTAAAGTGTAATGCAGAAGCTGAAAATTTTTAGGGTTAAAGGGCCTGGCTTACAAATCCTGTGGTACACATTTCAAGACTGTGACATTGCTGACAGGCCGATGACCTCAATTTGCTTGCTTTGCTCTGGCTCATCAGTGATAATCAGTGTGATGTTAGCTTACTTGATTCTTGAAAGCTATGTTCAAACACAGGAAAATCTTCCCAAGATAGACAACTGTTTGTGTTTATTCTGCATGACTAAGTCTTTTTACTAACAAAATGAAATGAAGTAAAAGTCCAAGTAACTTTTAATTCATGGTGGAGCATAGTTAACAGATAGATACATAAATAAGAGAAGGTGCTGATCTAAGTTTTGTTCGAGCTGTATTAAATATCTAATGACTCACCAATGGTATTTGTTTTTGTTGTTGGGTTTTGTTTTGGTTTTTTTTCCTTGAAAGGGAGTGAAAATTTGATATTGAGAATTCTGCAATTGATTTTTTGTTTGCTACTATTTTTTATTACTTATTTGAAGCTGGCTTTGAGTTATGAGGAATAATTGAATAATTTTAGGGTTGTGGGAGGCATATTGTGGTTGAGGTGCAGTAACTATGAACACCAATAATCAATTATATTCCTACAAACCTGATGTATACCCGTTGAGAAGAATGAATTTGGATTTACTTACTAAGATGTAATTCTGTAACTAGACTTGAATCCTGGAAAGTCTGAAGAGCACAATTAACTTGGTTCACTTTTAAAATTAATTAAATGCTATCTGGGTATACACCAAAGCAGATACATGGTGTTATATGGTTCATATTTATCTGGATGTCCAGGTTTTTAAACAACTGTAAATTAACTGCCTATAGGTAGACCTACTTAATGCCAAACAATTTTTTTCCTTTGGTTTCTTAATAATGTGTTAAAATCTCATAGGTTTTATTGTTCTTGAGTGTGAGATAAAGTGAAAATACTCAGGTGCCATGGGGTTATTAAGTATGCAACACAATGTTTTACATACTCTGCCTGTTAACCCTTTTTAACTACTATATTTGTTTGAGTTTTCTTTACTCTGAGGCTGAAAGTTTTGTACATCACTGAAATTTATGTGACTGAGTTCTTTTCCGGAGAGTAAAAGCTTCAGAGTATGCTTAAGTGTTTTCACAGGTAAAACACTCAATTCAGTAATTGCAGTTTCCTATTTCACTATTTCATATTGTGCTCGAAGCATGGATTCACTTGCCTATTTTTTATGCCTTTTATAGGATCATCATGCACTATGTGTTTCACACAGAAATGACTGACTTTATTTTTCTTTTTCTGCAGGCACCTTGACAAAGAGGATAAACAGATTATAATCCATTTTGGTTTGATATTAAAAAAGAATCGAAAGACTTGAATAAATCCAGTAATTTAAAAGCTTTCATAATGATTTACATAAACAGCTGTTAAACCCACTATTAGTAACAAATTACTTGGAATGACTTAGAATTAAATATAAATTCAGGTATCAGCTAAGATTTTCAACAGTTGCTAAAATTAAGCCTATAAGCCTTCAGAAAATGAAACCCCTCTCAGTGCTGGATATCACCAAACATGAGCTTTTCACCTTAAGATTATGAATTAGGTGAATTGCATTGTTTCAGTTCATGTTTTTATAAGTTCAGCATGGAAGATGACCCTATGTCTTAAAGCAATTAAATAGTACCGTGCAACTCCTGATCTAGGTCATGTTTTATTGATGACATAAATGAAAAGGGTGTATATGCTCTTTTAATCAATCACATATGTCTTCTCTCAGCCAAGCAAGTGGGGATAAGAGAGCCATCTGTTTTCCAGATTTTGGTATTGACCACCAGTTACAAGTGTGTTAGTTACAAAGGCAAGGAAGATGATGTGTTAAGCTTCAGAAGACTGACGTGTTTCTCACATATGTTTATCTCAATAAATTTAGGTAAGGCACTATAAAGTTTCTTAAGCAGCAATGAGAGGTGAAATTATGGAAATGCTAACCAAGCACACAAGAGGGAACAAGGTAGTAATGCTTTGATGTTTTTAGATATCAATTGCTGGATTTATTGATGGGATTGTACAACAGAACAAAGTTTCTGAAGCTGGGAAAGGAAGCCTTAATATTATGCTTTAGGGCTATAAACTCTTCATTATGGATTGTGACTTGGCTCGTTGACATACTTTTTGGTCTTCTAATAAAATATTCTCTGCACACAGGCAAACTTCAGGTGATTAGCAGCATTATTGTAATGAAAATCCTGACATGTGTAATTGTGGGGTCCTGCTTAGCCTTAAACTGTCAGAAAGATTAGGACAGAAGAGGTTGCATCCCATATGAAGTGTTGTATCCTGTTTTATTTTTCCTGTGATATGAGTTTGCTGTGTAACTTGCATTTATTTATCTAACCTCCCATTGTTACAGGAACTGAAAATATTTGTTACTAACTTAGTTTCATCTCTTGTCTGCATTTGGGTTTAATTGCTCTTTTGATCATTTTACTGCAGTTTGATAGTTACAGGTCATAGGAAGAATTTAGTATTTGTACTGTCATGTGGAATTCACATTCTATGAACATTTCTGAGCAAGTCATCTATCACTTGGTTGCTGGCAGTAAAGGTGAAACTGAATGCAGTCACCCTTCCATTGGTCCCTTTCAGTCTTGGATTCCTTAGCTCAACCTTTTCAAAGGCTGTGGTAATTAGATCTTCAGATGGAGAAGAGAGAGAAGGAATTGTGATTCCCGGGGTCACAAGGTCTCTGAGCCACTGATCTGTAATGCTGCTGCATGTTCAGGTTTTATATGCATGTTCCCTACTTGGGATGCAACAAGCTGGGGAGTTCAATCTCCAGAGCTCAGACATTCTGCCTACTCTCTGTCTTTGTGCCCTTAAAAGTTTGTATCTATCCAGAAGAGTTGAGTAGAAATAAATGAACTGGCTGATACTCAGCCCAGAATGTCTCCATGATCAGGGAGAACACGCTGAGAGCCTGGGGAGTGCAGGGAGGCAGCGGGAGGCCAGCTATCATACAGTAGTGTGACCTTTCTTTCTTTGCAGTGATTCTAGTGGTTTCAGCTTCTAGAACTAGGCAGAAAAGCAATAATATTGGGCTGATAGATATGAAGTAACAACTCTGATCAGGAAGCAGAAATGGTGGAGAGAGGAGAGGGAGCAATGCCAAGCAGAGTTAGCCAGCTTCTCAAGTCTCTATTGCAGCAGAGTTGTATTAGACTTCCAGGCTGTTCTTGCTATGGGAGTCGTGACTTTTCCTTGGCTGCCAGAGTTAGTGTGCCTCCCAGCCAAGTCATAGTTCAGTTTTTTGAATTCTCTTGCCCAGGAGCTATTGCCCTGTTCTTCTTCTCCCATGTGCAGATACACAAATGTACTGGTAGTATTCCTCACAACATGCCCTCATGCACAGGCAATGGTTAATATGTTTTGAGACCACTGCTGTCTAAGGCAGTGATTACTTTTTGAGTGAGGAGATAATATCCCATCACTAGGCTTTACTTTAAGTTCAGCTTATGTTTACCTACCTTAAGGAATTAGATTCAGTGTATTGTAACAAAACAGATGAGGAAATGATGTAGCTTTATTTCTTATTTTAGACTTTCAGTTGAAATGTTCTTTGTAAAACACCAGTAACAGACACTTATTTTCATAAAACTATTATAAACCAAGGAACACCAGTTTTAAACACTGATATAGTTAGGTATTAGGGATACCTGGAAGATTGCAATGAAGTTCAAGGCTTCAAGTCAAGCCAGTCAGGCCCTGACTTTTTTCCCTAAGACATCTAGTGCCATTTAATCAGGTAATCTCAAACATTTTACCTTGAGTTCTGTAAGGTGGATGATTGCTTATACTGACCCTGCATGTTTGGAAGTCCTAGATTTCCATTCATGTACTTATATATTGAAAAGATCATATGAGACATTCAAGATCTAGATTAATTCTTTGCAATAGAATTAGAAAGGCTTAAAATATCTATCCAGACATTATGCCTAAAATTTTCTGAATCTTTCAGTGAATCTTCTGCTCTACTAGGATATCCTGTGTTTTCCCTCTACTCTGTCTTTTTTTTTATTTTACAAATTTCATTTCTTTAAACTATTGTTGTAAACTAAGCTTTCTGAAGCTTTTAGCATTTTGATTGCTCTTCAACATTTTAGGTTTTCTGTATCCCAAGAGAACTCCAGCATGTGGGTACATTTATTGTAGCTGTGAGTTTTATAAATGACAAATAGAAGGTCATTTTTTTGCTATTAGACTGCCTGTTTAGTCCCAGATAGATCAACACATTTGAATTAACATTAAGAGCTGATTTACTGTCCTTGCCATAGTTTGGTTTTTACTGCTGATTAGTCAGATTGTTCCTGATGTTGTGACAAGCCAAAAGCTCAAAACTTTTGTTGCTATTTGTCCAATTTAAAATTTTCTTTATGGTTCACTTCTATATGTAGTTTCACTAATTAAGAGGAGTCAGTATCATACTTCAGTGAAAGAGATCAGGGACAATATCTCTAGCCCATTAAGTCCTTATTACTTCTTCATACAGTTCAAAATCTCTTTACGCGTTTTTAAGTATGAAAAACTACTATCTTACAAGCCTAATGAGGCAAATATCTGCAAGAATCTGTACTACAGAATGAATTGTTGTATCCCTGTTTCAGAAATGTCGCGTGTCATTTAGACCTGTGACTTCTACAAGCAGTAGGGAATAAGTATTATATTAATGACTATGTTTGACAGCCTGGCTCCATAATCTGTTTTTCACTGACTTTTCCTTTTTATGCCAATAATTATGCACTCATCTGGGAAAATTAGGCTAATGCAATTTTCCAAAAGCTATTAACAAGACTTTTAATATTAAGATGGCTCTATATCCTAATGTGCCATGGCAAAACTAAGTTTGTGTTGTGGTCATTAAATGGGGCATGTTTAGGGTGTAATCTGGAGTTGCAGAACATGGAGGAAAGCCTTAGGGCTTCAGGGAGCATAAACCTTCAGGATGTGGCATTCTTGTCACCATGTTTCTACCAGCATCAACTAGGGTGACATTTACACTGATACTTTCTGAAGTTGGTGGAAATAAAGTAAAGCTTTGCCTGATTTCAATTTTTCAGTGTTGGGATGATTGTTGATTCTTCAAGAACCTGACAAAGTGTGGAGAACAGTGTATCTATATGCTTTTTTCTGACTTCACCACATCCAGGAAATAAAATAAATTATCTTGTAGAGTCAATGAAAAATATTTTTCCTACCTGTTAAGTCCATCTTTCTTTAAAAATCCTGTTCTGTTTATGACTTGTGGTAGCTTAGGCCAGTATTATTTGATAGTCAGAAACTATGGGTATAGCAACTACAAAACCTGGATTTTATTCTTGCATGGCATAGCCAATACATTCTTCCAGCTAAAATCCCATATGTAAGTTTTAACAAAAGTTAATCACAACCATTAAAAAAACCCTTTAGACCAAAACCTTGAGACAGTGGGCTGAAGTTCTGTGTATAAAACTTTGGAACTTCCTCAGAACTGTATAAAGTCCTCTTCAATCCACAGATTTCACAAGTTCATGTAATGATTTTCTATCAAGATACCTACATGATTACAGAATTTTCAGTTGGAAATTTGCCACTGGTTTTTTAGACTAAGCTGAAGAATGAAGTTTAAGCATCTTTTTCCACTGAAGGTTTGTTAATATTCTCTAGAATCCAATAACGCCATTTGTACAAAGTCCCTAAAACAGCAAAATCGTTATCTTTAAATTATGGGTAAGTGTCTTTCAAAAATATCCTTTGAAATTAGCTATATTCCTTGGGTTTCTCTATGATAAGAGAAAATAAAATACCTTTTGTTTCATTTTAGCTCTGCTGCTGGTGTGTTTCATTTGAATCTAAGTAAAATACAAGTTTTTATTATCAGATTTATGTGGAAGCAGAAGCATTTACATGTGCACCAACATCCAGGCAGGCTAAGATAGCAGTGTATCATGTTCTGTTTTTTACCAAAACACTGTACCATACATGGTAGATGAACATTAGTGATGTGGTAAAGTTGGATCCTAAAGTTCTAAAGTTTGGCAGAGATTTTTTATGAACTGAAACAAAGGGTCTGCCTTGCTGTAGCTCTGCCTTACCACTAAATTCCAGTAAATTGAGTCATGCATCCTTTTTCGTCCTTTTCATCCCAAACACTAAGTAAAACCTAATGTCCTTTACCAGTTCAATGATTTGAACTCTTATACATATGAACATCCATAAATAAATTGGTAGATACTGGCTCCCATTTGTGACCATAAGTCCAAAGTACCTTAAAAAAAAATGTTTCTAGCATATTATGAAAGAAAAAACAAAAAACCTCTGTGTTCATATCCATGTGGGAAAAGAAACCCAAAACACAAAAACACCTTTTAGCCAAAATATAATGGATTAAGTGACACAGATCAGGGGAAAATACATTACTGGGTAATGCAGTACTCTATTGGCCATGGCTAAATGCAGCCTCCTTGGCATTTCAGTTTTCACTCGTGCTCAAGCTTTGAAGTCAGCAAGTAATTGTCAATTTAGCACCCTTTAGTGATGTTTAATCAAAGATGGAAAAGAAACCCAAACAAATCCCTTCTATTCGATCTCCATTCAGTAGTCAAATTTGGATATGAGAGGATGTTTATTTTTCACTCATTAATTCACTGTAATTTTCTGCATACTGTTATAGTTAGAATGAATAGATCTTTATACAATGCATTTTGTTTTTCCATATCAAATGCCTTGGATTGTCATGCTAATTAGCACAGACAAGTCTGCTTTTCATTCGTTTTATCTATATTTTGTCATACAAATCCTTGCTTTATCATTACTTCTAATTTCCATAATCACAAGGTTTTAACTCAATGTAGCTTAATAATAATTTGTTCTAATAAAATTTGCTGTAAGTAGTTATTGTTATGCATTTAAGAGTTTCAGTGTATGTACACAAAAAATGGTGTTTTGCCAGTGGATATTGCTTCTCATCTGTTGTATCTCTAGTACTGCTTCTTTTGTCCATATACAGGGGTTTTTTTAGTACCTTCTAAAATATTATTAAAAAGATCATTAATCAAAGGAATTAAAAAGTAATTGTCTATTTATTTTAAACAGATTGACAGGGTTTTTTTTTAAATTGTCTTTATATTCACTTCTTAAAGTGTTGAATAAATGCAAGACAATAGTGCAATTTTTCAAAGGCTTAAGGTAGGGCTAGCATTTCCTATTCATATTTGACGTAAAGTTGGTAATTTAAAATTCTTTCAAAGTTTTTGAAGTGGAATATTATTTAAAATAGAGGAAAAATGCTGAAGAAAGCTCAGGACAAGCTGTACTGATTTCCTGAACCACAGAAAAATGTCATTTAAGCTTTGCATTTAGGCAGCTGTTCAACCAAAAAATCTTGGTTCAATTTGATTTCTCACAGTCATTGTGAGCTCTTAGGTTTTGTGTGGAAGAAAAGTAAGATTTCATACTTAGGTTGTAAGGCTTGGATTCTGTTAAGTTTCATCAGTGGTGGTTGTCACACATCTTTAGCCATCCATCTTTCTCTTCCTGATCAAATTTCCTTGTGACAAATACATAAATTGGGGTGAGGACAAAAGTAGCTGAGAAGGAGGTAATATGTCAGCTTGCTAGGACTTCCTGAAGTTCAATGAATGATTTTTTATGTTAGGGTCCTTGGGCTTTCTGGAAGCAGTAATTTTCTGGGAACACATACAGTTTCTAAGACAATGCTCATTGAAGAAACCAGGATGGGCTATAGTGTATGGTATTTGTAAAAAGAGAATCTGAAAATACTATGTGCCTCCAGTGGAAAAGTTTGAAAAATACTGATCTGAAATAATACTTCAGAAGCTGTTTCAGTGTAGTTTGTCCAAAGTTGCTGTGTAGATATTCTGTAGGAATGCTTCCCATGTGTACAGAAGGCAGAAATGTACTTGAGATTCTGGCAGAGCCCTTCTTTTCCAAAAATGCAGTGCAAATTCACAAAAAAAAAATCTAACAGGAGATCTTCAGCAACAAACTAAAACAACTATCTTGGTTAGGCATATCTATATATCCATTATGAGAACATGCTGAGATTGTTTCATACAAGTGATGCAGTGTCTTATCAAGAAATCCTGTCAGTCTTGTATAAATTATGTTTTTTGGTGTTGTCCTTCTTCCCTCCACCCTTCTGTTTCACTTCGCATGGCTGGACTTTGTACCCATGTACTGATAAGTGCACAGCCATCTTGTTTGCGTAGGAGAGGCAAAAACTGAAACAAGTCCGTGCTGCAAGGTAAAACGCCCTTTCTGCCCCAAAGTCTGTCATTTATATATGGTTTGATTTTAAACATTGGGGTAATATGTAGTTGGAGTTGATATTCTTTCATAGCTCAAAGAAATTCTTCATAGAAGGAGGTTAGCAGTTATGAGAAATAATAACATACTCAGTGTTGTCTTTTCTGCATTAACTTAATAAGATGTATTTTTTACACTGAAAAGGAGATTGTTGAAACCCTACACTCATGTCTACAAGATGCTATCAAATATAGTGGCAAATTATTTTGAAACAGAATGCACTTTGTTATCAGATATTGCAATGGAGTAGAACACTCCCTGCCCCGAACAGATTTTTAAAAAGTATAAGCATTACCTGAATTGTCAAAGCATTTTGAAGAAAATAGAAAGCAGGTCTTTATGAACTAGAAGATTTTCCAGCTGTGCTACAGCTTTTTTCTTAGCACTTAAGCTCTAGTTATTTAAAAAGTAATGTTACAAGTGTATGTAATTTTGATTATGGAGTCTGTTTCAAGGATCAAATGGAAATGAATTGTTAAATAGTTTTGGAGTGTGGTAAGTTCTGAAAGAAGCTTGTAGTTTTGAAGTGACTGGTTCATGTGCAGTGCATGTAATCTGAAAAAGTCCATTCAGTTCAAAGGTGGAAACCTGCAAGGCTTGACTGTAACTTTAAAGGGATATTAAATAAATCTAGTATTTTCCTTTGTAACCTCATATGCATTCAGCTTGCAAACTGGGAGTAAACACAGCTAACTGAGGGAGACTATCTGTAAGAGGAATCTCTGAGATAGAGGAGAATGGCAAAGAGTAATAGAGAAAGGGAAAAGGTAAGGAAAAATCATCACTCCTGGATAAGTTGTATCTGCCAGGCTTAAACAAAAAAAAAAAGAATTTGAGCAACCATCCTGAGCCAAGAAGGAAGATGAAAGAGCAGCCTGTATAACCAAAACAAGTGTTGGAACAGAATCTGACCATACATATTGCTTGCTATGCAGCTTTGTAATGACTCATTACTAATATGTATTCCATACATCCTGTTTTCCCACAAACATGTATTTTGCTTTTGCCCTTAGGATGCTCTGTGGGTGGGTTGTAGTAAGACTGGTGTTAAGGCCCGTCAGTCCACAGCTGGGGCTGTGCTAGCACAGGTAGAACCAGTCGCCAGTAGGGAGCACTGTGTGCACTGTGTGCCGCTGGCCCTGGGACACAGCCTGTGCTGAGGAAAGCCATGGAGGAGACAGGCGGCGACACAAGCGGCACTGAGAGCAGGGACTGGGGCTAGAGAGGCACTGACAGTAGCACACCTGGGCGAGCAGAGTTGGAGGAGTCGAGCCGCTGCATCCAGAAGGTATTTAGCCTCAGTTTACATCGATGGCACACGGATACGGGGTTCTTGAAGAAGAAGGGATTTGAAATAGGGTAGGGCATGGTTTAGAAGGGTTAGGATTGCAGAAGAGTTAGTGGGGTGTCTTCACTGTATGAGCAGAAGTTTGGGGATGAGGAGGAATGAAGTAAAAGTAGTTTGGGTGAGAAGTTTAGCTGAAAGGAGGACTACAGGGAAAATTGAGATAGCTTTTAAAAAAGTGCTTAACAAGAATTGTGGCTGTGGCACTCCAGGCTTTGAACACATGAGTTTGAACAGCTTCAAGTATGCAGTAACTCTGATTTTGGATTTTTTTGCATCCTGGACAAATGTTTCAAATTTGGTGTAAAAATGGCCTCTTCTTTTTGTCTACTATGCTAAAGAATCGGTTGACTAGCCATACTCATAAGGAAATCTTAGTGTACAAAGCTCAAACAGATCTGGTTTTCCCTGTTATTGTTTATATTTTGCACTGCTGACAGAACTGACTGTTATGATGAAGAAAATTAGAAGCTATTGATATGAGTTAGTAATTTAAAAGAGTAACTCTTAACATCACATCTCCAAGTCCTATATTACTGTAATAGACAACTGGGTATGTTCTCTAGCATAGCAGTTGTCTAATAATAGCAGTGAAGTATTGTCCCCAAAAAAGGCATTTTAGACAGCAGAATTGATATGTTCTTTCTCATTAATGAACAGAATCCATACTTTAAAAACATAAGGTTGTATTGTACCTAAAGGCACAGAGCAAAGGAAAACACCTTTTCTTAAAAACTTATTTAAAAACATTCTCATACAATTGGAAAAGCTCATTATTTGCTTCCGAAACACTGGCAGCATGCTCCAGACCAAGCCAAAAGATAATGAGACCCCTGGAGCTATTACTGAGAAACTTTCAAATGTTAATGGAAAAGCTAATGCTGGTGTAACACAAGCAAAGGTGTGCCATAAGAAAATAGAAAAATGCCTTTTCTGAATACCATTTAGTTTATTTATCATCTTAAAATGTCTTGCAAAATACGGTAAAAATGAAATAAATTGCTATAGTTCTGAGCTACTGGTTATTTTCATTTTGTCGTTTTGGGATTTTGCCTCAGCTCCAATGTGCAAAAAAATGCTGTTCTAACAGCAAGAATTTACAAGTTTCATAGAGTTCCTATGTAAGGAAGGAGTAAAGAACTAGAGAAAAAGAAGGGGAGGAAGAAAGGGAAGGAGCAAGAGGTTCTACTTACACAGGGCAGAACAAACTGGGATCTCTCTGGCTTAAATTACTGTTTTTCGTGTATTGCTGTAATACAATATTTGCATTTCTACACTGTTTATTCAGGTATTTTTATTTTCTGTCTGTCTCTATGAATCCACTTATCCTCTTCTTGTATTACAGTCTTATATAATTGTAATTAAAGTCTTATATATTTTTAGTCTTGGAATTATATGCTGGTTTAGGTATCCTTCATTTTAAGACATTCATTTTAACTTTTACTTAATCCTGTGATGTTTAAAGTCTATGCCTCAAATATTTTGCCAAGTCAAGTATTGTCTTTTTTTTTTTTTTTTTAATTGATGGGAAAGTGAGTTATTCATTTGCAGGATTATTGAAATTATTCAGTGGTCCAATTTTTGGAATTGGAATAATAATTAGGTTAATGTGTACATACCTTGTTTTGTAAATGTCTTTGCCTTTTGAGTGCCACATTTTTAGACCCTTGATCTATATAGTTTTCAATCAGACAGCTATATAGCCACTATGCAGCTCATCATCCTTCTCTTCCTATTGTATAAATGTTCTTTCTAGGGTAAACATTTTCCCGATTTGTAAGACCTCCTAATTTCATGATCCTTACATATTGTTTTCAGTTTTGTTTTGCAATGATTGTATTTTACTTTTAGGCTGTTTCATACTTTTCTTGTTTAGTGAATAATGCTAGTGGAGTATCTCTTCATTAAAAATGGTTATAAAATTAGGTACCATTTTACTCTCCCCCTCCCACCTTCTCTGA
Source organism: Cisticola juncidis (assembly GCA_013400215.1). NCBI lineage: Eukaryota > Metazoa > Chordata > Aves > Passeriformes > Cisticolidae > Cisticola > Cisticola juncidis. The sequence continues at coordinate 148,584 of VXBR01001552.1, read as the reverse complement.
AGCTCTTCTTTCATTATGTTATTGGGGGAAAAATAGAAATGGTGAATGGATAATTCAAAAGCTATTATCTTTGTTTCAATTTTGCATTAGGTGCTAAAAATTGGGTAATTTGAGAGTTAATCTTTTAACTCAAGTCAAAATAATGCAGTAAAAATATCTCCCAGCCCAAAGTAATAAACAAGTGGTTTATTTTTCACCTTGTAAGTTCTAAACAGGCTATTTTTCATATTTTAAAGTAAGGGAGAACAATTTCATTTTTAAACTGCCTCATTTAAAAAAGAAAAAAAAATTGTTTTGGTATAAACCCACTTTTTTTCCTGCTAGAAAGACTTTTGCCAAAAAAAATCCAAACTATTTCATTCATAACCATTTGCAGAGTGACGACAACATTCCATGAATATTTGTTGTAGGACAAAAGTAACATAAACCAGATTTTCCGGTTTTAGAAACCATAGGGAAGGAGCTTGGTCTTAAGAAGCCACTACTTGTCTATTTTTAATTTCTCTTACCCATGCAAATGAAGAGGAAGGCGAAGCTGTTTGTTTGCATCCTGTGAGCCTCTTGCTTATAGCAACAACACCATAAAGTCAGTTGGTCTCAAGTTATTTTTTGCTTGATAAGCTTTGCCATTTCTCTCCCTGGTGAAAAGTTCACTTTTAGATCTAGATGGATTCAATAACACCAAAGAAATTTTTGGCTCCTGGTAATCAATGAACGTAATTTGCTATTGGATCCATTTATTCTTTTTCATTTTAAATGTGGTGGGTTTGCCCTGGTAACAGCCAAGAATTCACTCAGCTGCTCACTCCCTTCCTTCCTTCCTTCCCCAGGGATATGGGGAAAAATTAGTAGGAATGCGAGTGAGAAAAGTGGTGGGAAAATAAAGACAGGAGAATCCCTGTCATAGGCAAAACTACTTGGGGAATACAAGATAATGTATTGATAGCATAAATATTTATCTGGTTGGAAACAAAACAAAGCAAAACAAAAGGACAACCATTTAATCTTACAAGGAAAACATTTTTCCTCCCACTCTCCCAGGTTCAGATTCCTCTCTTTCACTTTCCTAGTCTCCACACCTTCACTGCAGACATCTCCTCCTGCTGTGTTAGTGCTGCAGGTTGTGCACAGTCCCTTCAGCGAGGCACTGGGTGGCACACAAGGCTGTAGTCACTGCTTGCCTGTTTCCCTATGCTGCTCCTTGTTGCTCCATGGACCACAGTGCCTTTGGCCACGTTTCTGATCCAGTGTGGGATGCTTCCTACTGCTCTGGCCTTTTTGTTCTTTCCTCTTCTTCCTCTTCTCTCACTGCTACTCACAGCCTTCTCTGTTTCTCCTGCCCCACGCCCCACCCCCCCAACCCTGCAGTATTTTTGCCTTTTCTTAAATATGTTTCCCTAAGGGCTCACCTGTGATCCGCAGTGGGTCCTTGCCAAGCTGGCTGGAACTGACTGTGTTCAGCACAGAGCAGCTCCTGGTCTGTCCTCACAGAGGCATCCCCTGGAGTGCCCCTCCACTGTCAAAACAACCTTCCTCTTCTATTCTTATGTGACAGGACACACGTGTGCATCAGTGTTCCATGATTACAATGAATGAATTTCCAGTGATGTTATGGGGGTCAGGGGAACACGTAAGATACTTGTACATGTGAGTGGTGTCGTGACAATAATATTCACTGCCCCTGTGACTTGCTGAGCAGTGCTCATGGACAATAACAAATGTTTTCTTACCATGGATCAGGAACTGTTTATTTTTTCTGTTCTGACAAGGACCTCATGAAGGAAAGTAACAGGATCTAAACATCACTGGTGAGTCACAGGCTGTTTTGGTTGCCTTGTGTGTGCTGCATGTAGGAAAGTAGGCAGGGAGTAGACGGCGTGAGCTCACAGTCTGTTGGCTGGTCACCTCTGACAAGAGCTTCTTGATGTATCATCCTGCTTGAATAAATTCTGTTCCTTTAAAACTATGGCAAAATAAAGTTTATTTTTCCAATCAGATTTTTGACTATAACCTAAACACATGTTGGCTATAGCTGACTTCAGTTAGAGAATTACCAATATCCCAATAAAATAATCACTGCTGTTGGATTAATCACTCTTGTCTCTTTTGTTTTAGAGTAATGAAAGAATAAAATATTTAAGATGGAATATTCATCATATTGCTATACAGTCTGGAAAGGAAAAATACCTAAATTAGTCCCTTGGAAAATTTTGCAACTAATACTCATGAGGAATTGTCCCCAGTTCTCAGATTTCTAGTAGGAATTGCTGCTCACCAAATAAGAGACTGTTACACCAGTAAGGCTGGTAGAGCCTTACTGCTCTACATCATACATCATACTAATTGAAAAACTTCCTGGATTTTTATTACAAAAAGGGGTTTTTTTTCATATTCTATGCTGAGAGCATACAGGCAACCCATCATCAGGGTAGGATTTATTTCATGTAATAATTACTTTTGTATAAATCTAGTCTAAATTAGGTGTTAAGGTTTTCTAGTCTGTGGATAAAGGTCGTAAGTATCCCTTCCAAAATTTTTATACATCTTAAGAAGAACTCTTAAGGTACTTGTATCTTCCTATTAATTAAAAAGAAAGCTTAGGTAGTTAGCTCAGACTAAATGCCAAACTTAAAGATGAATAAATTCCCATGGATTGATTTGCACCCTGAGTGCCTATTTGCTGTGGGCCATATAGGTACTTAAATTCAACATGGGTAAAATCACTATTAGTTGAACTTAGCCTTTCTATCTGGTACAATCAGCAATATTGAGAGTCCTTAAGTGTTATTATAATTAAAGTATAACAATAAACAATAAATAACAATATAACTAGTATAAAAAAATAACTCTGAGAACAAACTAATTCAAATGCTTTTTTTCTTTAAATTAAGCCTTATTTTGGAAACAGGATAACATATTAGGTCATTTTGTTGATGTGTTACTTGCTAACCTGATGTAGCAAAGAAAAATTTACTGGCCATTTACCTGCATTTTTCTCTGGTAAACCACTCTGTCTAGAAAAGTGATTGTAGGTAGAAGAATATGGTGTTACAGAGTCCAAAGCTTTCATCTGGACAGACTCCAGAGGATTCCATTAAGTAATTCCGGGGAGATAGGTGGGTTGTTTGGAGTTAAGTTGTCTGGTTTTGTTTGTTTGTTTGTTTTGTTTTTGTTTGTTTTTTGTTTGTTTTTTTGTTTGGTTTTGTGTTTCAGACATAGACATTTAAAGGCTAGACATTTCAGTGGAAAGGATTCAGAAACTGCTTTCAAATTGAAGGAAAATAAAATTGACTGTAAGTGGTTGATTGTGCTACTGTCCCTTCAGTGACTAACAGCAGGACTTAATACCACCTTCTGATCTGTGCACTATCCCTATGAAGGCAGTGTGTTGGTGAGGTTGAGTGTTTTAGTCCAGTATTACTTGTAATTGGAACTTCTGTTTATTTTCTTTTTAACACTGGAATAAATGTCAGTGGAAACTCAAAGGAGACTTGTTTGGCTGCAGTTAGGCAAAGATGAAGAGTTCATAATGAGTCAGTGAGATGAAGCTGTGATTTCTGTGTCGTCCAGTTCAAATGGATGTAACCAAACCAATAATTTTATGTGTAAGAGTCACAGTAGTGCAGAGCTTTACAGTCCTTATCTGCTTGCATAACTCCAAAGTGTAAAATTTTAGGCACATAAGTTCTTCCATGTCTTCTTGAAGAAGGCATTGTCAAAAATAGTCATTTCACTCAACATCTCTGTATACTAAAAAAACCCTGACTCAACATCTTTCAAAACTACTAAGTAAGCTAAATATCATGGCTGAATTTAGCTAAGCCCTCAAAGTATGTAAGAAAGATTTCCTTTAATTGTTTTGGATACTTATATTAGTCTCCAGGAAGTGACATGACATAGTCGCTAGTAGTTACGAATGATCGGCTTTTTTTTTTTTTTAAATTTTAAAATATTGGTTATTCTAAGGATGGTGCAAAACTGGCAAATAAGATTACTGCCTGTTTTATCTTGAGGATCTTTCTTACATTGCTGACCAGAGCCCATAACCAAAATCAACTTTTTAATGAGCATTTGGCTAATGGAGAATATTGTGAAACCATAGCAGAGTAAAAATGTATGTGCTCTAATATGTGTATCTAATTATATAGGATTTTTATTACAAATAAAATAATGATATATCACAAAAGATTATATTTTACTCCATTCAGATTATAATTTGCCACCAGAAATAATGTTTATTATTATTAATATGAATATTTATGATTTATTTAAGTTCTGTAATTTAGTTGAGACAAAAGTAGAAAATACTTGAGAGATCATTTAAAAAGATACCTAAACTAAACTTCGATCTGATAGCTTCAGAGCTTCTGGCTCTGTGGCTTCATCTCTATTTAATTCAGATTCAATAATTATTTGAACTTAAGAAACATAATTATTTGTTTTAATGTTTTTCCCAGCTTATATTAAGTGAAAATTTTCAATGAGACAACTTTTAGTCAATTAAATACAGATTTTCATATATGTATATAGTTAAGATAAATACTGAAATATAATGGAAAGTTTCAGAAAAGCAGTAATATTACATCCAAGATTCAACAGATATTACAGACTTGTCAGAGAGGAATTAATTGAGAGAATTTAGCAAACCTTAAACTGATACCAGAAAATAATCAATTATACATATTACATTGCCATGTCTTAAAATTGAAAAGCTTACTTTTTTTTTTTCCTCACTAAGTTGAAGAATTTTCTCTGCAGAATCTTATGGAAGGCAGGGTTTTCCCTAGTTTGTTTACACTGTGATTTTTTATTACTGGAGAAATTTTTGGAGTTTGAGCATTCAGTTAAGCAAAGGTTTTTTTTTTCTTTTTTTGCACATTGCTTAAGGATAAAACAGCAATTTTGAATGAGGTCAATGTCTTTAAATGTTGCTTATTTCATCAGAAAATACTGTACCTTCAAGAATAAAGTATATTAAGCATTTTCTCAAAGGATTCTGTTACATTAAAAGAGTAGTTTACAGATAAATTGCTTAATCAAAGTTAATAAAAATGCTGAGGTGTTTCAGTTGGGAAGAGTTGTTTGAAACATGTTCATTTAATTGTTCTTGTAAAGATTCATGTGTCTGTAGTAGTCAGATGATTATCCAGCACACAACTGCATAAACACACCATGTGACAGGTGAGCAACTGGCTCATGGAACAAGTGCAAAGTGTTACAGGGAAGGGGGTGACATCAGACTGGTGACTTGTCACTAGTGGGGTTCCACAGAGCTGCATCTTAGGCCCAGTACTCTTCAACATCTTCTTAAATAATGCAGGACTGGAAAATATACTAAATAAGCTTCCAATGATGCTAAACTGGGAGGAGCTGTTCACTCCCTGGAAGGCAGAGAAGCCCTGCAGTGACCTCAGCAAATTAGAGGACAGGACAATCACCAACCATATGAAGTTCAATGAGGGCAGGTGCCAGATTCTGCACCTGGGATGGTGCAAGCCTGGATGTACAGACAGACTGAGGAATGGGAAGGCAGTGCCAGGGAAGGGACCTGGGGGTCCAGGTCAATGGCAAGTCAATAGCAACATGAGCCAGCAGTGCCCTGCAGCCAGGAGGGCCAACCCTGTCCTGGGGGCATCAGGGACAGCCGGGCCAGCCAGGCAAGGGAGGGGATTGTCCCCTCTGCTCTGAGCTGGGGTGGCCTCACCTCCAGTGCTGGAGGCAGGTTTGGGTGCCACACTATAAGAAAGACATTAAACAATTAGAGAGAGCCCAAAGGAGGGCAACAAAGATGGAGAAGAGCCTTGAGGGGAAGCTGTGTGAAGAGTGGCTGAGGTCCCTTGGTTTGTTCATCCTGGAGAAAGGCAGACTGAGGGGAAACATCATTGCAGTTACAACTTCCTCCTGAGGGGAAGAGGAGGGGCAGGCACTGATCTCTTCTCTGTGGTGATCAGTGACAGAACTCGAGAGAATGGCCTGAAGCTGTGTCAGGGGAAATTTATGTTGGATAATAGAAAAGATTCTTCACAAAGAGAGTGGTTGGGCACTGGAACAGGCTGCCTGAGGAAGTGGTCACAGCATCAAGACTGACAGGGTTCAGGAAGTGTTTGGATAATACCCTTGGGCTCATGGTGTGACTCTTGGGGATGTGCTGTGCAGGCCAGGAGTTGGACTTTGATGATTGTTGTAGGTTCCCAATTTAGGATATTCTATAGTTCTATGACTATAGAACTGAGCCATATCCTGAGTCAGTTATTCTGATTAAAAAAAAAAAAATACAGCTCTTTGACCAGTATTTTTTAATGCAGATAATTAAAACTTAAAAGAAGTGTCTGGTGAAATAGTGGATTGTATCTGTTTGCGGTTTTTCTTTCATTTGTTCTTATGTATTTATACTTCAGTTTTTTTAAATTCTAATAGAAAATATGTATTAGAATCCCAAAAATACAATTTGGAGATATGTAGAAAAAGTAGAATTTGTATATATGCCTCACATACATGTGTATATGTGCATATTGACACATCTGTGTGTGTATGTATGCATGTCTACAGGTTCCTGTGCGGTGATTAAGTATTGTAGGTTGAAATAGGATATGTAAAATACAAATTCTTACGTGGCTTTTGTTGTAGATTAAGCACCTCTTGAATCTGTTCAATTTATCAGCCACCTTAGGAAAGAAGAAGCTACTTTTAGTTGTATTATATCATGGGGAAAGTGAAGCAGAGGTTGAAACTTGCACTTATGTGACTCACATGCTAAAAACAAGGAAAAATGTTGCCAGATAAATGTGGAACATAAGCCTTCAAAGCTGATGCCTACAGAAGGAACATTTGAAGAGTGTAATGCAAGTAAAAAAACAAAATAAAATTGTTTCAATGCAAAAAACCAAACCAAACCAAAAGTTAGTTAATTAAAAATAGACTGTAACAAATCCATGAAGGTTAAAAGATCCATGGAGAGATATTCATTGCAATGTTCTCCTCTCCAAAATGCCTTTAATGCTGACAAAAAGCTAAAAGGGTGTGCTACTGAAAGATTTTTTTTGCCAGGTTTTTTGTTTTGTTTTGTTTTGTTTTTTTCTTTTCTCTGGGAAACATTAGTTAGCTGAAAGCTTTATCTGATTTTATGTTATTATTTTTGTGTTAGATCTACACATGCATATGTTTTCACTAGGAGAGACCCTGGTGTAATACAGACAGCCCTCAGCATCCTCAGAGCTTCATTCTTCTCACGTCCTACCCTTTTAGCTCCTTTGAATTTCTTTGCTGTTGTCTGTTCCACTCAATTTCATCCATCTGATTTTTCTTGCTTTCTATGCACATCCTTTCAAGATGCATGAAAATCTGCTGCAGAAAGAGTACACCAGAGAAATCATAGTTGTTTGGATTATTTTTTTTCCCTGTTTCCTTGTTGATTTCGCTTCAGGGACATGATATTGAAGGACAAATAGCTCAGTGTGTAAGATTATTTACAGATACTCCTTCAGAGTAGAGAAATATTAGCAGTATTGTATCAGAGACAATCCTCAATAACTCCACTTTTGGCTAATTTACAAAATGAGAAATGGAAGTATCAAATGAGGCTACCTTCTGCAGGTCTTGCAAGCATCCATGCAACTCTCTGCCTAATGTCACCATATAATGTCCCATTTTTCAAGATGCTTGTTGCCACTGGCCTTTGAGACCTTTGCAGTCTGAACATAAAAGTAGGAACATAAGATCTGGCAGCAGTTTGTTCCTGTCCTCTTGGGTGAATTTGGGTGTTAATTGTTCTCTTGGAATGCATGGGAAGCAAATCACATTTGTTTATGCTTTCAAGGAAGAAGGGTAAATCTGCACCGTAGTAGGGGCTATACGGCTTCATTAGTATGGTTATTTGATGAAGGATGAATTAGATGCATCATACGCAGAAATGCATTTACTCTTTTAGAGTAACTTACAGTTTGTGTATTTATTTATTTTCCATGTCTGAAATGAAGTCAATTGCTTCCCATGGGATAAACTAGATAATAATATGCTGCAGTGATAAGGCTAGGATCTTTAGAAGCTTCTGGCTGAAGTCTAAGCCAGAACTATTGTCACCAAAGTGTTTATAAAATGTACCTTAAGAAAGAATTAATAAAGAATAGCTAATATACTTATTAGTGTTTTATCTGTATGTGAACTAGCACTAAGAGAGTTAAAGCCCTCTTTGCACCTATACTTTCTGACAGAACAACAATAATGAATTTGGGAATCAGAAGTCCCAGTCTGTTTTGGTTGATCCCTACTATTTTGATCTCTTCTCACTTTTGTTAGTCCCAAATCTTACCTTCCCAGGTTCTTTCGAATCAGCTCTCTTCATTGACTATAATCATAACTCCTCAACTCTTTCCTCCTAGACATTCCCAGTTCTTTTTCATCTTTGTTCTTCAATTTTATTTTCCTGTTTACTGTCATCCCTTCCAGTTTCTTTATTCCTCTACGATTTCTCCTCATTTCTGCCTGCAATTCTCGTTTCATCTGGTTCTCCACTTCCATTCTTGCTATTAAAGTCAAAATAGACTTTCTAGTTCTGCCTATTTTGTCTCCTCCAAAATAATTTTACCCACCTCATTTCTTTGTGAATCTGTCTCCTTTGATGTCTAGTCTCTTTGTACCAGATATTTCAGTTTTGACTTCCTTATCTTCTCTCCAGTTACTTTTATCTACCATAACTCATTGATTACCAAGATTTTTCTTTCTTGACCGGCTGTCCCCATTCTCTCTGGAAATTATTGTCTCTACCTTCTTTTCCCACTCTTTCACTTACAAATTTCTACCTCAGTCCTGGTTTCTGCCACTTCACCAAGAATAATGCAGAGTGCAGGTGTGACTCATGCCTCACCTGCATTTGAAAAAAGGCTGCCTGCATCCAGAAAAGATGGGAATCTTACTAAGAGACAGAAGAGAGTCTGTGTTCTTTTTGATGTGTATGCCTGGCACAGTCCATTACAGTCTGAAGATGCTTAGTTTTATCCAGGGCATGGTCAGTGCAGTTTAACACAGAGATATGATGAATTCTGATTAAGGTAAAATAGCATTCATATCATGTACGTCTGCAAATACTCTGCTTTTACCATAAAAGTGTATAATGGTATGTTGTATTGTGTACAATACATCCTTCTTCCTGTTTGAGCTTGGATATGGCATGAGCATTGTTTATAGGACATTGTGATATGATATGAAATATTTCTAATTGATTTTGCTATAGACCTTGATATTTATAATGTTTGTGAGGAGTCTTTCCTTAAACACTCCTTGCCACAATTGCTTAGTGCATCTCTTCACCCTCTTTTCTACAGTATTTATTCCTTTCCAGAAACTTCAGCTATTTTTCCCCCATTGTTGAAAAGAAATTCAGTAATTTACTTCATTAGTGGAATTCAGTAACTTTTTTTTCTGCAGTGAGCCTTGGAGGTTGTGGTCCTGAATGATTTCAGTTTCTGTGCTCCTCAAATAACATTTGTAGCTAGAAAACAAAAACAAGAACAAAAACAACACCTAAAACAACGGGAAAAAAACCACAAAAATCCACAAACCCCAAGCATTGTTAACTCTTATGATTTATTGCTATATAGTGCATCTATATATGCAAAATTACCACTGAGTTTGTACGTAGTTCTTTATTTGTCTTTATTTAAACGCTTCATCTGTGTAAAGGAGTGGAAGGAAAAACTAGCCATATTCTAAAATAGGCATTTTTATTTTTAAGAAGTATGAGAGAAATGTTTTAAAAAACTTTCAAGAAAAAGAAAAGCCAATTAAAAGTATTCAATCTTTCTTCTTTTCTTTTACTATGCAAAGCATAATAATAAGAATAAATTAGATTAACAATCTATTTATTATATTTTCCACTTGTTCTTACACAATAGGAAGAAGATGGGGCTCCTTTTACTTCTAATAATTTGCCAGTGTGCCATAAACAGTATCAAAACACATAGTGTTTCAAAGCCCAATGTAATTTTACTGATGGCTGATGATCTTGGTATTGGAGATCTGGGATGTTACGGGAACAGAACCTTAAGGTAGGATGATAATTTGGTGGAGTCAAAGCTTTATATTTAATTTTCAATGGTTTTTAAAAAATTAAAAATGCCAGAACATTCACATGTTTGATTCGGGTTTTTTGATGAGTAACCAAAGTTAATAACTTTTCATGAGATTTGAATATTCAGTCTTTATTTTCTTTTTTGACCAAAGACTTACCTAATGCATTTTTCCTGCTGAAAAGTTGCATTATAAGCAGAGGGTGGAACAACCAACCAAATAAGGGTATCTCTAGAGAACTAAAGTATAATCAACAATTTTCTTGTAGAATACACGTGACACAAGTACTATGAATTAAACATATTTTGAAACATTCATGATTTGGGACAAGCTTGTTAACTAATTGGAAATAGAGAGCTGATATTTGGTCTTAATTTATCTTCATACAGTAGTAATATAATAATTAAAACAAATGTCAGTATACCTAAATAATGCATCAGTGTGCCCTGGGATGTTTCTTGCTACCAGCTTAGATGTGATGGTTGTGTGAACAGAGCAAGTGATATCTAGCCATTGTGTTTCAGTGGTGCAAAGTCTTTGGCAAAGTTAGATAAAACATCCAGACTAAAAGCACTGTTCTGTCAAATGTTAAATGGTCTTGTTCCTGCTGATGTTACTTAGAAGTAAAATCTTCCCATAACTCAGTAAAAAATAAAAATCAAGTTACAGCTTCTGGTTTTAAACAGGGAAAAATATGTACAACACCGATGCTTGGATCACTCCTCTCACAGCATTGTGAGACCCCAAGATCTATATTCTCTGCTGGGAGAATTTGGAATTAGATTTTTGGAATATGATGAGTTTTCATCTTGCTGATTGTAATCGGGATATGACTTTAAAGGTAGAAAATAATTCCGCTGGAAAATTAATGTTTCAGACTATTCAGACTCAGCTGCTGGGAGCACTAGTGTGCCTTGAGGTCACGGTCATTAATCTCCAAGGTCAGAGATCTATTAGAGCATGCTGCAGCTGCTGGCCAGTCTGCATTAGTAATTTTTATCTGTAGAACCAAGGACATAGGATTTCTTCCTGCAGGAACCAATTTTAATCTGCATGATGAGCCAGGTCACAGACAAGTTTCCCATACAGATATGGAAGCTAGGTTGTGCCCCTGGGTCCAATATAGCAGACATAATCATGTCAGATATGTAGATATTGTTAGTATAGAGTATAACACAGAGTCATAATCATTTTAATCTCTTCCAACAGCTTATAGCACCACACAGTGTTATCCCTACCCCAAAAAGCTTTTGCTGGGCAGAGACAGAAGAGACACCAAGTTGGGAGTAAGGAAGCACAACCTTTCTCTAATCTCTCTTGCCCTCATTACTGAAGCAAAAAGGTTGTAAAATTACAATTTTGGTCAAGGAACACATTATAAAGGGTTGCAGTACTGTCTGTCCAGATGTTGCAGTTTAACACTGGCCATGAAGAATAAAAGAAGAAGGTGGGGAAAACGTTTTTGCTGCAGTGTTACAGTATCTCTGTTCATTATTGACACCTAATGTAAAAATGTTTGACTATCATTTGACTGTCATTCCGAATGATAGTATTTGGAATTGCACCCCCGCCACACTTTTGATAATTTGCATACAGTAAATTTTAACTGGGTTTTTCTGATAGTTCTTGTCTCAGATGCCTTGTGCTTACCATGACTGTATCCAAATAATCATCTTTGTGTACTTTCTTTCACCTGCTTGTGTTTTTCCAGAACCCCTAATATTGACAGGCTAGCAGAGGAAGGAGTGACACTTACTCAGCACATAGCAGCATCCCCACTTTGTACTCCAAGCAGGGCAGCTTTTATGACAGGGAGATATCCTATAAGATCAGGTAAAATCCCATCACTTTGTTTATATATAAATATAATATTTTATTTACAGTAAACCGTATGCAGGGTTTTTCTCTGGCCTTTCTTGATTTGTTTACCATTACAGTCCTTTCAGTGACTGATCAAGCTCAACAGAGTTATTCTTCATTTGAAATATTTCATAAGTATGGGGAAATTTTGCATTTCAGAAGAGTTGACACTGTTCTGAAGATAAAGTTTATTTTGTGAGTAAAAAATTTCTGTTTAAATACTGACAAAGCAATCTGACTGTGGTTATTTAATGCCAGCCATGTCCTGGACTGCATCAGGCACAGCATCACCAGCCAGGTAGGGAAGGAGATTGTCCCAAACTGCTCTGTGCTGGGATGGCCTCTCCTCAAGTGCTGTGTGCTCCAAACCTGACAGAGTTCAAGAAGTGTTTGAACAATACTCTGGGCCACATGGCATGACTCATGGGGATGTCCGGTGGAGGGCTGGGTGTTGAACTCAAGGATCTCTGTAGGTCCCTTCCAACTAAGCATATCTAAGCATATCTCTGTGATTCTGTGAAGTTCCTCTCTTATTCAATGACCCCAGGCTCTTTGCCTGCCTCCACAGTTGCATTCAGGCTGCTCCCACTGTGTTGGTGGGCAGCCCAAATATTGACACCACAGAGATGCATCTAGAAAGACTCAGTGGAAGAACCCAATATAAATACTTCTTCTCAGACATCTCTATTTCTGCTAAACCTTTTTGTTTAGACAAATTGTTGGGTTTGTGTTTTGGTTTTCTTTATTTTGCAGGGGGGAGGTAGGGGCAGGGCCGTTCATTAAAGAACTCAAATTGCCCTCAAAACTGCGAAGAAGAGAGAAAAAAATCTCTCGTCTATTTGAAGTGTTATTTTTGTTCCATGTCTACCTGTACACAGTGTTAAGTATCCTGTGAATACCTGCATTTAATTTCTCTTACTTTTAAATACCTGATCCAAAGCCTATTTGAGTCAATGAAGATCTAGTCTGTTTATTTTAGTGTGCTGGGTTTGAGCCTCTCAGTGCTTAGCCATGCAACTTTAACATTCCTTTAACATCATTTTTAGCAAGGATCATTATACATTAATCAGATCACTTGTTCATTAGTGATAAAACATCCTGTCCTTGCTTCTGGGAATGAAAGCAAAGCAAGACTCTGGAGCCTACTTGATACGTTCTTGCTCACTCAAATCAAGTAACAAGCTTCTGCAAAAGTGCCAGCTAATACAACGTGCTAAATTTTCCATTACATTCATCTGCAAAGGAAAATTTTATATACCTGTTACAGATATATTGCTATTAATATTTACTGTAGGTAAAGTCACAGGTCACTTTCCATTATGTTCCTTGTTCTTATTTCTGAAAAATTAGCACTTGAACTAATTTTTTTTCTTCACTGATCAGCTCTCAGACATACTTAATCATTTCTATGTAGGTTCAAAAACTGAACTTTGTCTTACTCAAATTACAAAATTTCTAAATACGGATTGCTTCCAAATATCAGTGAAGAACTAGTAAAGGATCATTATAGAAGACACTAGAATCACGATGTGAAAAAACTGTTAGAAATATAAAACTCTGCGTAACAGAGCTGAAGAAAAAGATTCCAAAATGCAGTATTGGATGAGATATAAGCTCAGAGAAAGGTAATGATGAAAAAAAAGAAATGGTGCTTCTGTACTTTCATTCTGATAACTTAAAAGGATTACACTGATTTCAGTTACAAGAGCTTGAAATATGCAAAATTAAATGTAAATAAATAAATGAAATATAAATAAATATACGACTAAATCTATTAGAAGCATTGATCAGCAAAACTATCTGGGGTGAAAAACTGAAGTCAGCATTTGAAGGGTAGGTTGAGCTCTCTTTAATAAACCAGTCTAACAAGTTTTTCTCTTGTAACCACAAGGGATACCTGAGGGAGGATTCTGGATGTAACTTGGGCACTGTAATCATCCAGTTGCATAATTTAAACTTCCTGAAGATATGTCTGCACGGATTTGCATAGATATTCCCTGTTCTTACTGTCTATTTTCAGTGCCAGCTCTCATCGGAATCCTAGTAATCTAATTTTCATGAACCTGAGCTCTCAAGTTCCTCATCCAGAGAGCAGTTTATAAGCTCATCTGTGTCTCTCAGACTCTCAGTATATAGAAATGGCTGTGCCTTATTTGGATGTTGTCTTGTTAGCTGGTACCTGATGCTCCTTTAGTGCACTCTGTGTGAGTGATGTGTCTTCATGCCACTGGAGCACCCCATCAATGCTGACAGCTCAAGCCACTCTATTTCCGGGATCAGATTCTCTCTTGCTCTTTCTGACCTCCTGATATTTACGTGCCCAGCATTAAGACTGCCCTATTTCAATATGTCTTCTCTCAAAAAAAATTAAAGGCTTGTAGAAAACCACATATGAGGACAGGGGAAATTCTCAAAGTAGAACTTGAGAATGATCTCACTTAGTCTTCCTCTTCCTTCCTTCCCTATGTACAAGAAAAATAAATTATGCAGGCTCAACTTCTTAAAATTTTGCTATACCTTAGAAAACCTACAGAAGGAGCTGCAGCTGTTTATGTGCTGGCTTGCCCCGTGGTTATAAGCTCAGAATTTTTTTCTCCACGTCTCAGTTTCTGGTGTCAACACAGAAAAGACCTCATTCGGCTAAATGTATGATCATATCTTGCAACACTTTGTGTCTGATTGTAATATCTCATTTAAGTGAAACGACCTAAGGCAAAAAAAAGTGCATGCAGAGGTAATGAATGGAAATTCTGTCTTTGTATTATCCTGGTCTCATTCATTTTTATTGCATTTAGGAATGGCTGCCTTCTCACGAGTTGGTGTCTTCTTGTTTTCTGCCTCTTCTGGGGGACTTCCTTCTGAAGAAATAAGTTTTTCCAAACTCCTGAAGCAGAAAGGTTATGCAACAGCTCTAATAGGTAAAATTGCAGACATGTGCAGCCCTGTTTTCTTTCATTTCAATGAGAAGAACATTAGCTTCCTGTATTGGCTTTTAAGGGCCTGCATTAAGTTTTTCTCCCTCACAGCATAATTAATTTATTTTTCTGGAACAAAGCTGAGCACATTCCTATGCCTATGTGAAACACTAGTCAGGTAAGTCTAATTCACTTGTGTTGTTATAGTCTCATTTTGCAAGGTACTGAAGAATCATGATGAGAACTGAAACTGAAAATTAGTCAAGCTCTTGAAAAGTTTTCAGTATAAATAGGAGTTTGATTACATCAGAGACAGTGAGGGGTACATATCAGCACTGTGGTTGTTTTCATTTCACCAGTGTTAAAGTTCCCATAAAGTAAATAATGTTGTACCTGGGCTACTATTTAGTCATCAGACAGAAATGGGCGTTTCTAAGAAATTTTTTATATTATTTTGTAGATATTTAATATTAAAATGTATTTCTCTCTCGTTCTAAAGATAGTTCAGACAATTGATCACAGCATAAATATCCAGTGATGGGCAAAAGGAATCATACTAGATTAATAATAAATAGAATTAGAGTTAATATCAAAAAAGTATAACATTAAAGATTTTTGAAATTTTTTTCTTAATTTGGCCATTGACTTATTCTACACTGGTTATATTTTAGAAGATTCTTGTGCAGTTCAACTTGTATTACGTAATGTGTTTCTGTACTGGAATTGCCAGGAAATAGTTGTGCAGAGAACATCATACTGGAATATTACTATATTAATTTAGATGAAGGATGCACACAATTTGTTTTTTAAATGAAACAAAAAGTTGCAATTTTGTAAGTATTTTTTGTTTTAAAAAACAAGGTATTTAGCAAGGCTGACAATTCACGCCTCTGTTCAAAACAATGTCTGTAGAAAAAGAATTATGTAGATAAACCAATGTCAGTGTTCTAACTAAAAATCCTACTTAGCTGTACTCCAGTCTTATAAAGCATAAAATACCCTGATGTCCTGGAAGAATGAAAATAGAAAACCACAAATTCCTATCAGAAGTTTATTTAGTGTAGGTGTATTGGAACCATAGCACAAAAAAGCCATTCATAATTTTTTATGTTCTTTATGGACTTAATTCCTATTTCTCCGTATTCAATTAAAGACTGTTTTTTTTCTGTTTGTAAAAAGCACAGTAATATACTTCATTTTCTGAGGCTGACCTAGTTAATGTTCTTTTTTTAACTACTTTTACTGCAACATGACAGCTTGCCACTTAGATCTCCAGAAGTTATCTCCATGATACTTAATGAACAATTCTTCCAAGTGGCCTGAATGATAGCTATGAGACCATAAAATGTAATATTACCATATCCTTAGAGTATAATGAAGGTTCCCAAAAATCAAGAAGTGCATTAAAATTAGGGGCAAAGCATATGTAAATGACAGAAGGAAAAATTATGTAGATTTGAAGACCAGATAGGCAGTCTGATTCACAACCAGTCCATTTTCTGCTTTTGCTGGTATCCTTATCACATCATATTGGTCTAGGTCAGGGAGTCTTTGCTTGGTTCAGTCTAACTCAGCAGTTCCCAAACAATTAATTGTCAAATTGTGCACCAGTGATGGACTAGCATAAGGGTAATTTGAAGCCTTTCTGTTCCTCAGGCCTGTAGAGTAATTTCAGGGTTTTTTTGCCGATCTCCTCTCTAAGGACATTATTTTTCTTCTCTAGGTGCATTTTTGGTTATTTTTAATTTTTTTTCCCTCTGAATATATGCTTCCTTTGTTTGATATGTCCCAAAATATATTTTAGCTATAAATCTACTTTATGGATGCACTTTTGTACCTCATTGTTTTCCCCTGTGACATAGAGAAGGTGACAACCAATAGATCTGTCAGGAACGCACACAATCAGATCTGCAACAAAACGGATGCATAGAATACATAATATTTCACCAGTAGAAAGAAATGCTGATGCTTTGTTGGAAATAGCTATGCATTATGCAAAAATTCTCCTTAATTTGATAGATAGTATTTTAACTACCGCTATACTCAATTACAGTTGAGTGAATGTTAATTTTTCCTCACTATTGCTATCAAGTGTGTTGTCCAGCATCCAGAGAAGTTTAAAAACCACCTATGTATCTTATCTCCAAGGCTAAAATACTAATTGATAACTGGTACTTATTGCTTTCAGAATGAAGTATTGTAATGTTTGGGCACATCACAGTAGTAAAGTGTCCAATTTAAGACTGACTGTAGCATATCCACATACACATTTAAAAATTTTGCTATGTACTTCAAAGAAATATATTTCCTTAAGAAAATAAAATACTTTTGTTTGCATCTTGCTCCACATCTTATATCTCGCCATTTATCTGAAAAGCACAAAATCATTCCAAAAGAAATGTATCATTATATAAAAATCAGTCTTTGTATTGCTCTCTTTTCCACTATCTGAGGGAAAAATACAGATCTGAGGGAAAAATACAGGGGAAACATGGATTCCTGTAGTGTCCTCGGCATTCTGCTTTCTGAAAAATGGAGTTTCAAGTGAAGTTTCTTGGCTGAACAGGATTTGCCTCTCACTTCCGCTTGCCTTCCATTGCATTGCTTTTGCTCTGCAGAAATCTTAATTGTGGCTGATGGAGAGGGAAAAAAGCCTAAGTCTCACATTATTACAGTACTCATAATTTACAATTAACAGCATAAATTTCACTCAAAAGCTTGGTAGAATCTGCTGAAATGCTTGTGATGCTTGTGTGAAGTGTCCATTCTATGAAGCATCACTTGGCAGAGAGATGAGAGCATTTTGCATTGCTCTCAGATTCAGAAGGGCCCCAGAATCTAAAGCACATTACAGTAATCTGTTCAAGCACTACCTCAAGGCAGGGGTTATTGTCAAAGGGAGTGAAACAAAACATGTATTGTGGACCCAGTCATCACTTGCTTTTTCAGAGCAGGATGTATCAAAACCTTCTACCTCCCTAGCCATTTGAGAATGGCAATTGTGTCATTCTGTCACAGCTGCCAATATAATTTGAACTGAGGCTTCTGTAGCTTTTCCTGATAACCTGATCTCTGCTTTGTTTGGCTTAAGTTGCTTCTCAACAAATCTTTTTCTAAGGCCCAAGTTTGTCTTGACATTGAACAATTTGTTGTGCTTGCTAAAGCCCTTTCGATAAAAATAGGACCTATATTTCCCCCTGTCCTAATTTGTTACCGCAAGGTTTTTTTATCCTGGCTTGTAGTTGAGATCCAGTTAAAAAACCCCACTCCATATCATTATAAGTGACCTTGAAGGTATACTTAATTTGAGTTATTTTTTTTATATTTTCTTACTGAATTACAGGTGCTTTGAGATTAATATGAAATAGTAAAAAAAAAAAAAAATTAATTAAAGCCTGAAGATCATTTATGTTCATGATTATAAGCCGCTACCTTTAAGTCACTCACCTAACTCGATGAGAATTGTTTCATGTGCACTTTGTTACACATCTGGCTTTATAATTACTGCATGAAGACACTCATCCAAACGTAAGAGAAAAATGGAAGCATTTATTTTCAAAAATCTGTATCTTTGGCTGCTGGGAATTAAAATCAGAGGGATTTAAATCAATACCTTGTTCCAACCTTACCTAGCCCTATAGCACCACTATAACTTCTGAAATTTCAGTAAATGGTGTGTACTACTTGTTTTTTAATTGACCACAGTAGACCATGTTAAAAGTAGTGACCAGAACCATTCTATTCACAAAAAGCAGAATACCACCTCAGGTGAGGGGTCATCTGACAGAAAAAAGTTCTGATGGAATTAGGTGTAGAGGCCTTCATTTCACTGGCACATAAGCAGACCTGAAAATGTTTTATACCTGCTTTGATGATATACAGAAGTTCTTTTTAACTCAAAAGCATCAAGAGACATATGAGGGCAACTGGACTCAACTAAGCACTCAGATTCAAGGTTTCTGCTTTTTCTTCACCTTTGCTGACAGATGAACTTATGCAAACGACATTCTCATCCTATACCTCAGTTCTGTTATTTGTGTAAGAGAAATAAGAACACCCAGCTAATTTGCTAAATTTGAAAAAAGCAGAACTGATCCCCATGTTCACCCTCTTTGGCACTGCAGTACCTGCATTTGTCACAGCTGAAGGAAAAAGTGC
This sequence comes from Cisticola juncidis, assembly GCA_013400215.1. Taxonomy (NCBI): domain Eukaryota; kingdom Metazoa; phylum Chordata; class Aves; order Passeriformes; family Cisticolidae; genus Cisticola; species Cisticola juncidis. The sequence goes on along the minus strand of VXBR01001552.1, from coordinate 129,586 downwards.
ATGATGAATATGCTGTTCTGGAGACCCAGGAGGAGATGTTCAGGACTGTTTGCATCAGGACTGTCTTACAGATGTGTAAATGCTGGGATGGTTTGGAAAAGGGAAAAGTCTGTATATGCTCGTATTTTCTGGTTTGCTTTTACTGCCATGTGTATTCTGAAGTCTCTAAAACAAATATTTCAAATTCCTTTGGGCTAAGTTATGAGAATGAAGACTTACTGGGTTTGCAGATTTTCTTGTTTATTTCTTTTATGATCACAACCTCTGAATTATGCTGGTCATGTTTTGATTTTTCAGAAAAATAAACTTTGGACCAGCAGTATATAGCGTCATCTGTTTTGTCAAGGCCAGCATGATTTTTTTTAAATATTCAGCACATTTTCTTGCTGAGAGCAAAGAGCGTGGCGCTATCCATAATCTATCTCAATAAGCTTAACTGAATTTGATTTTTTTTTACAGTTATACATTTTGATTCAAATAACAACTACCAGTTAGGCCTGTTGTGCTAAGCAATGCATAAGCATATGGTAAGAGGTTGTACCTGAGTCCTAGAATGAATTATCTACATACTTACTATAACCAGTATGAATATAGATTATATTAGTATAATGAAAATCAGGCATAGTGGTTTCTTGTGTCAGACAGTGTCCAACATTATTGACAATTGGAGTGATTTCATAGTGGGACGAAGTGCTGTGAGAGATAGTATTTGACAGCAGTTTACTTGTTACTATTAGTTTTTATTTGTATATATGAAATATATAAATACAAAAATAATCACCCTTGTTATATATATGTGTATTTTGATGGATATTGGCAATTTCAGAGATTTTGCAATAATTTAAATAATAAATGCTTTAATAATTTCCCTATTCTTGATTTATTTTCTATTTGTTACTGGGTTTTTTCTTCTTCTTTTGCTTTTTTTTTTCCAGCTAGTCAAATTATTTGCCAAAAAAATTTCAGAAAAGAGATTTTGTAATTCTATATTGGTTCTTCCTCTTCAATCAGTAGTTGCTAGAAAAAGAGTATTTTCTTATGACAGCTACACTTGCCTAATTTCCAAAGTTAACTGTCTGTTAGGGCTCCATTGCTCTTCAATGACCTGCTAGCCCACTCAGAATTAAATGTTCTTCAGCAGCAGCCATGCCAAGCTATTTCTAACTGAGATTAAGAGGCAGACATGAAAAAAAATCTTAGATGAAGGCACAAAGTTTAAATAGAAAAATAGGGACCCACACAATAAATGCTGGTAGCAGGGGGATATCAGTCAGATAGTGACGGTTTCATGTTTGAAATAATGCACGTTAAAAGTAAGTTTGATGATTCAGCTACAAAAATACTCCCTTATCCTTCTCTCTTTGTAGGAAAGTGGCATCTTGGGATGAACTGTGAAAGCAGTAATGACTTCTGTCACCACCCCCTCAGTCATGGATTTGATTACTTTTATGGCCTTCCTGTGACCAATTTGAGAGACTGCAAACCTGGCCAAGGCAGTGTGTTTTTGAAAGGGGTTCAGAAAGAACTTGTCATCCCAGTCCAAATTGCTGGAATCGCCCTTGTGTCTTTGGCAATAGTGCAGTACATTGGCCTTCTCAAAGTATCCTTCCAAGCACTGGGTTACTTCTTGTTAATAATCACAATTTCATTTGTGGTTTTGATTTTTTTCTTCTATCATTTTCGACACCTAAACTGCTTTTTAATGAGGGACCATCAGATTATCCAGCAGCCACTGTCCTATGAGAACCTTACTCAGAGGCTGACAAAAGAAGCCATGCAGTTTATTGGAAGGTAGGTTTCTGACTGTGTTATAATTTAATGTTGGCATTTCATAATGACAGTGCTTCTGAAAATTAGCAAAAAAAGTGAGCTGGTGAGCACAAGGAATATGTCTTTATATATGATTATAACTTTTCTCCTTTAAAAGATTATAACTTTTCTCCTTTAAAAGATGTCTGAAGTTAATCTTGGTAGGAATGACTGTTTGGTTTCCTCCTATCAAGTATGTAATTAATTTATCTATAAAAAGGGAAACCTTTACATTTACAAGCTTCAGATTTTTTTTTTATTTAAACTTTAAACTTTTTTAGGACTTTAATTCTTAAGATTTTCATGTAACTTGAAATATGAAAAATCTTTTGTGGTGTGACTTAATTCTGTGAAAGCACAATGCAGAGTCATAATCCATTACTTTTCTGAAATGGGGAAATGTTCTTCATCATTGAGTTGAGACATCATATGGCAATTTTTTTAAAGATTTCATTTTAATGGCAAATTTAATATTATACTGGCATTTTATTTTTTAGATGACTCCACTTTTATGACAGTAATTTTGAAAGGATTTGATTTTCAGAAATGATGGTGCTAGCTTCTGCATTTGGGACAGAATAACTCTAGATGCCAGCACAGGCTGATAGTGACCTGCTGTAAGCAGCTCTGTGGAGAAGGACCGGGGGATGCTGGTGGACAACCATCTGTCCATGAGCCAGCAGTGTGTCCTTGTGGCCAAGAAGGCCAATGGGATTCCAGGATACATTAGGAGGAGCATTGCCAGCAGGTCAAGGGAGGTGATCCTGCCCCTCTACTCAGCCCTTGGGAGGCACATCTGGAGTGCTGGGTCCAGTTCTGGGCTCCCAAGGACAGGAATGAAATGGAGCTCCTTGAGCTGATCCAGCAGAGGCCAATAAAATTGATTAAAGGACTGGAGCATCTCTCTTATGACAAAAGGCTGAGGTAGATGGGCCTGTTCAGCCTCAAGAACAGACAACTGAGAGAGAACTTCATCACTGTACATAAATACCTGCAGGGAGGGTGTCAGGAGGACAGAGCCAGGCTCTGCTTGATAATACCAAGCAATAGAAAAAGAGGCAATGGGCAGAAAAAGATGTACAGGATGATGCACAGGAATATGAGGAAGAACTTTTTTACTGTGCAGGTGACACTGCCCTGAGAGTTTTTGGACTCTCCCTTGCTGGAGATAGTTAAGAACTGCCTGGATGTAATCCCATGCCATGTGCTCTGGGATGACCCTCTTGAACAGGGGGGTTGGACCAGATGATCCCACTGTTGTCCTTTCCAACTTTACCCATTCGGTATTTTGTGATTCTGTGAAACAAACAGGTGTTTTGAAAACACTGTTTTTAATACCCATCACATTGGGCCACCTGAACATGGATTCACATAAGTCATGGTTCATTTTTGCTGTGTCAGTTACTTCGACCTAATTGTCACCAAAGGGCCCTTAATGGGGTTAAGTAAAAATAGCATGCACTTGTATATTCTAAAATAGAAATCAAAATATTTGGAGAAAAATATTTAATCAATTTAACTTCTGGGAAAATAATATCTGCATGTATTTTTCTATACCACTTTTGACACAAGTTGCAGCATTTTTTAAAATACTAAATAAAAGTAAAATCATATTTTAAGATATAGAATTACTATTATCTTGAATTTCTATTCTACATCCCTGAATTACTATTCTCTAAAGTATGCAGCATTAATTTCTGTGAATACATGCATATGGTGTCATTGCTGGATGAAAACACGTACCAAGAATCCGTGGCTAAATTTTCTAGATTTAATGACTGCACAAAGCAGATGCTTCTAGCTGTTAGCAAGAAAAAATGTTTATGTAAAATCTTGATCTCTTATTACAATTTTTTATCATTTCTATCCTTATGAATATTTGATGTGGCCATTTCTACACATTATACTGAAAAATAGTTTTTATAACAAATTTCCTTAAATGTGTAAGTCTTCCCAACAATCAACATTCTCATAAGTGTTTATAAATTAACTAAATCATCTTTATTTCCTCTTGGCAATGGGAATAGATATAAAGATGCCTTCTCAGATCTATTGTAACTCATTTAACAGTGAAGTACTTTGTTATTATAAACACACAAACAAACACATTTGAAAATTGTTGAGAGATTACTTGCTTAGTGACCAAGTGTTTGGTGATTTCAGAAGACTCTCAAGTACATTAAATATATGTTGGTATATTCTTCCATTATTTACAAGTATATAAAATGTCTGTAGTGATACTGTTTTGGGTATCTATGAATGTTTCACTGCATTCAATGCCATGACAATAAAATGTTTGCCTCAAAATAGGTGAGTTCAATATGGAAATCCATGATAGAAAACTAGTACCTCTTTTAACTGTATTAATATGTGTAATGTGCACATGAGTTACCATGTAAATTAATGTTGTTGTTTGACCCCAGTGTTTAGAGCTGGCAAAATAATGTATCATCTAAGCCAGCATAGATTTGTTGACCCAGCTGGAGGTAAGTGGCTTTACATCATTTAGACACTTGGCCCCAAATGTCAATGTAGTTTTCAGACCACAGTGATGTTAAATTGAAGTCAAGGTTAATAGCACATATTCGTAATTTACAACAAACTTTGTTACAGGAGTGCTGCCATTACGGTGAGAATTATAATCCAGACTCTTCATAGTCAGTGTTATATTAGAGACTATCCAAACATGTTAAAGTATTGAGAAGCAATTAGGGCATTTGAGCAATCTTAACTGTGTCCTTTAATAAATCCACATGCAAAGTATATAACCATAAACCTTACTCCTGGGAATATGAGTAATTAGATTAATATTCACTGAACTGATCTGCCCCATGTATTAGTGTTAGCAACAAAATCAATATTTGCTTTGACACTCTAGTTCTGATATGATAGAGTTCATACCTATCAACTCCAGAGCACCAGTAGACCATTGGTTTTATGACTAATCTACTGGCTTTGGCCATTTGTAGGTGAATGGCCACCAAGAGGCAGCCAGGTTGCAGAAGTGAAGGGCCATAAGGGTTTTGTAAGTCATGGTGCTTGACAGCATTGTTGTCATTCCAGTTCCTTCAGCCCTTTAGCCACACGGTTGAACACTGAATTTGTCACACAATCTCCTTTTCTTCAGCTGATACATTAAGTAACAATCTCAGTTATGTGCACTCTTAATCCTTGTGCACAATTATACAGAGTGCAAACAATCCTGAAGTTAAAGGATTCAAGCTTTTACCTTACCTAGTTCTAAATACACATTTTATCATCAAACTAAAAATCATCAGATGTCACATGTCTTTTATTTAGTTAAATATCTTTACAAAAAATATATGATGAAGCTGCGATCTTCAACAGCACTGTTATTTCCTGCAAAGCTTTTTTTTATGCTATATTTATATATAATGTATTTAAGATATATTAATTTTCCCATGTTTCATCTATGTAACTTTGTTTTACCTTTTGCCTGTATTACCTCTATAAGTTCTTCAGGGTTCAGGTGATGGACTTCGAGACATTCTCTTTTCTAGCTGTTTTTCAGTCATTTTCAGTTTTATGACTTCTCTTAATGCATAAACATCAAATTCTTCAGAAGGAATAGGCAAAGAAGTAGAAGCAATGGGTTAGACCTTTATGTTAAGGAATGTTTTGATTTTCCAGAGGTTAATGGTGGTAGTGATACGTTTGAGTGTTTATGGGTAAGAATCAGGGAATAGCCCAACAAGGTAGAGACCATGGTGGGAATGTTATGGATCACCCAGACAGGAGGAAGAGGAAGACAAAATTTTCTATAAGCAGCTGGGAGAAGTCTCACAATTCCTGGCCTTTGGTCATGAGGGGGACTTCAGCTTACTGGAGCTGGAAATGCAGTCAGTGGACAGGAAACTGTGTGAGTGGTTCTTGGAGTGTGTGGAAGACAACTTCTGACACAGCTGGTGAACCAACCTGGGGAGGGGCCATGCTGGACCTGCTCTCTGTGAACAAAGGAAGACTGGTGGCTGCTGTGGTGGCTGGAGGCTGTTTGTGCACAGAGATCATAAAATGATAGCAGTTTTGATTCCTAGCAAAATAAGGAGAGGGGTCTTGAGAACTACTACCTCAGTGTGCTGGATGCTGACTTCCGCCTGTGATTCTATATTATCATTAGAATTTGTATTTTTAAAGTCCTATAATGTCCTCATTGTATAGGTATGTGCTGTTGTACTTACTTTGGTCTGGTTTTTGGAGAGGTGGTATTGAATTTTATCTTCCTTAGTCCAGTGTGTGCATATTACAACTTTTGCTTGTTTCTTAATAGACTGAAACAGAGCAAATACAAAATTCAATGCCCAAAAATGGCACTGGAGAAGAATGTATGCAATTACAAGTGTCAGATCAGTAGTTTAGTTGCTTATTCTAATTGTAAGTGGGCAGGTCAGCTCTGTGTATGTTAATTCTAATTGCTTTTTCCTGAGAGGAAGTGTGTTTACATGTTGTAAACCTATCAGAATGCTCTCTTGGTAATACAATGTATTTGAAAGTCAAAAGGATGATAATTATTTTATGTTAAATTCAGTGTGGTTCTCAGTTATACATCTTCAGCATGCCCTTCAATGACCAGCTGCACAGAAAATCCAATTTTGCAAAATGCTAGAGTCCAGTTTCTAGCATATGAGAAATTAGCAACACAAAAAAATCACTCTGTGATACAGAATACCTCTGAGAAATTTCTATACCTGATCACAAGTAATAATAATATTTTCTAAAAGTCTAATGAAATCTAGTTTCTGGAAAACAATATTTAAGTACAAACATGATTTTCTTTAAGAACTGTATTGAAGGTGAATTTGAAGAATGTTCCTAGTTTTGCCAGTCGTAGATTGCATAAGCAAAATTTTCAAAATTTTATGATAACAGTTAACAAATTGTAAATTTTCTCTTTATATATTCCATTTTAGTCCTTGAAACACTGTTGCAACACCTATTCAAAATTTTTGTTATCTACTTCAGGAGACTGTGGTTTAGAATTTTTCATATATCACCAGGTCTTAAGATCTAGCAGTTGTCATGTTGTACTGAAGTTACCGTTCTCAAATCAATTGTTTTTATGAATCCTATAAGAATATTCCTTATAGCTTGCAGCAAAATAAAAATCATAGAGAAGAGCTTGTGTATCTGTATACATATAATGTGCATGTATATTAAAAAATGTAATAATTTATAAACTTTAACAACTCTACTGGATTTTCATACATTTTCTCTCAGACCTCTGATTATGCGTTTTGAACAGGAAGGTAACAGGAAGAAGGTGTGGGTTCATGTAGGGCTTTACTACATCTTTAGATCATTTAGGAGTGATTAGGGACCTCACTAGTTCTGCAATGAGTAACAGACTGGTCAATGGAACACTTCTAAAGCAGAAGTAGATCTGTATACTGGACTCCAAAGCTTTGTGGATGAGAGGCCTTAGTAATGAGTTTAATTTGCACTAGATTATAAATATCTCTTTTTCTCCATGCTTACAGAAATGTTCTTTACGAGGGAGAGAAAAAAGGTTATATAGAAAGCTAATAAAAACGTGTGTGAATTGTTTACCTTAAGTATTTAAAGAAATCAATGAAGTCAAGAAATTGGAAAAGTAGAAGTGTCTTGTCTATTTGCATGGAAGAATTATTTCAAAAATGCACATATAGTAGTAAAAAATCCTACTTTTAATATCTACTAGAAAGAGTCAGATTTTATCTATGTTTACATTTTTCCCCCCTCTCTCTGTTACATTTTCAACACCTTTTCTGTTTCTGATAAGATATCCCCCAGTGGTCTAGAGTTCTATTTCTGACTTTGAAAAAAATTGAAAATATGACATCTTCATTTGAAGGTGTGTATTTGAAAAGAGCAGGACAGCAGAAACATTCATTGTGAAGCACTGGAACAGGTAGAGTAGTTGTAGATGCTCCATCTCTGGAAGTGTTCAAGGATTACCTGCTGGTCATGCTGGTTTGGGTGAAGCCCAGGATACAGTTGGCCTTATGGGCTGGAAGCCCATATTTTGTCAGCTAATGTGGAGCTTCATGTCAGCCAACACCCCCAAATCCTTCTCAGATCGGCTCTCAATTCATTTTTCATCCAGTCTGCATTTGTGTTTGGGATTGACATCACTCAGGTGCAGCCTTTGTGCTTGGCCTTGTTGAACTCCATTAAATTCTCATGAGCCAAACTCTGGAGCTTGTCCAGAGACCTCTGGATGATGTTCCTTCCCTGCAATGTGTCAACTGCACCACTCAAGTGCACAGAAAATCAAACAATTGCCCAAGGAGTTTTCCAAGCAGCAAGCAATTAGAGCAGATTTACAGGAAAAAAGTTAAAAGACTTGTGTTTGAAGCACAAAGTTTTAGTTGTTCTCTCACCCACTTTAAACCTGGGTTTTACAGCTCAAGCCTGAACTGAATCCTTGAGTAGTATAAAAACACCTCACAATAAAAAAGAAGAACCTGGTACTTTGCAATGCAGAGGAGTCACCAGCAATGTGATGCTTTAAGATGTTTTCAAGATCCATTAAAAAGACCCTGAAGAATATCTTATGTCAGATGTATGTAATCTCTCTAGCTACTTGATAAATAGAAAAACTGCATGACTTATGTGAGGATAAAAAAAATCTCAAATCTTTTGAAACGGAGATTCTCTGTGTTTGGGCTGTGTAAAAGAGAGTAGGAATACATTTTTGAAGGGAGCTATTTTTGAAGTGGTTCAGGAGTTAAGCTGTTATTGTCAAATTTCTCTCCAGCCTACTAGCTGGTATTGTCATTCCATTTTCAAGGTCACAGTAAAGTTATTCAGTTATGGTTCTCCTTAAAGTGTTTAGGTAGATAAATAGCTGCCTCTCATCTTTTATAGGATATTAATTGGTGAGACACTTCTGCACCTGACAGCAAGCTGTCAATCAAAAGCTGTCAATTTTAGTAGAGAAAAAGGGAATGATGTAGTGCCCTTCCATATCAATCATTGATCTGATGACTCTTCATGAAAACCAGATCTTTCTGTGAGTTTAGCAAACAACAAACAAAACAAACTTGAATTATTACATCTTGAAAATAACATTTGTAATGGAAGCTTTCAGCAAAGAAGTAGGCAGTTACGAGAATGTAGTGTCTCTATGGCATTAGAACAAGGTAGTTTGCATGAAAACTAAATTTAGCCTCCGGTGTTAAAAGTACAAAATAATTTTTTGTGGTGTTTTACCCTAGAATGTGTATATTAATCTCAATTCAGTGAACTGTGTTCAAAGGAAAAAGTCAACAACTATCCCAGGCACTAAAAAATGCAAGTTGTAAAACAAAAATCATCTGCCTTGCAGTAAAGTTCTCTAGTGAAAGGTCAGTATTATATTTATGTATATATTAAATATGTAAATTTTAATTATACGTCTTTTTTTACTTCAATTTGTGATAGCCTTTTTAATTGACTCAGGGATCTCCTGTTGTTTGTTGCTACAATTGTGAACAGTTCTCACATATATGACCTTTCAAATAGCAACAAACAACATCATGGAAAGTGTATCTTTTATGAAAAAAACATTGTCTTAAATTTTTTGGATCAGTACTTTGTATTAATAAGGTAATACAAGGCCGATGCACAAATGTTTGTAAGAAAATTAAAATTTTTTAATCCATTTTCCACATGAAAAATGTTGTATTTCTTCTGGGTTTCCTAAAAAAAAATTTTTTTGTGAAGAAAAAATCCCTATCAGAAACACATATATCAAATGAATAATATCGATAAAAATTTCCCATTTTGTGTTTATCTACTACTGTATATGCCAGTAGAAAAAAAAAACTTTAACCAGACAACTTGTGACAAACAGATCCAACCAAGTAGAGAGGAAAAATAGATCATAAATATACTAGATTAAGCTTAATTATTTTTCTTTAAGAGGAAAGTATGGATACCAGATTATCTCTTCTACTAAAAGACTTTTTTCTTGAGTTCCAAATTCTAGGATTTTTTTGTTAATTTTAAAGAAATTATTTTTATGAGCATGCCTGTATTGGACTTCCCCTGTTTAAAGAGTGGATGAACGAACTGCTTGAGGTCTCCCTTTGATGTTGATGTGAATCACAGGTAGTATCTACCACAGCTTGGTGAGGGAAAATATGATAAATAAAACTAAAAGTAGTCTGCAATTAGCTGTGTGCTTTAAGGTAAGATCCAGACAAGTTTTGTAGGTACTACTTTTGTAGTTCAGCTGAGATTTACAATAAGTATAATGTACTGCAAATGCTGCTAGAGCATATAGCCATAAATTTGGCTAGTACGGCACCATTTTAAGTAAAGTAGTATAAATAATGCATAAGGAGAAGTACTTGTTTGAGCTGTGCTTTCACATCTTGCTAGAATTGATCATAAATATCGTGTTGACAGATCACATGAACAGCAAAATTTACAGAGACTATTTATTGCACTCTTTCTACTATATCTGTTTAGGAAATAGACAAAAGACAATGGAGACTGTTCATTACTTTGAGAAGAAAAATTTTTATATTAGTATGACTTTGAGGTTATCTAGAGTCCCATGCATATACATACAGAGCTTTAAAAGAGATTTGGTCATATACCTTAGTCCAGAATAAAGACCCAGGTTCCCCATAACAGTTTAGTTGCTCAGCTTCCACGTGACTTTGTGAGGAAGGAAACTGTGTTTCACATAGACATGTAGTGCTGAGGGTATGTTTTTGAACAGCAATTTTATTCAGGGTTTTAAAAATACACTTGTAAAATGAGGAGTGGTGTTTGTATTCAGAAACTGCTAGATTCTTGCCTTTAAACAAGTCCTTTTTAATATATATAGCAAATAGGATTTAGATAGATTTTGTAGGTGGGTTTTTTTGGTTTTTTTTTTTTTTTGGTTTTGTGGTGTGGGGTTTTTTGTGGTTTTTTTTATTTTTGGGGGTTTTTTTTGTTTGTTTGTTTGTTTTTTTGCTTTTAATTCAGTAAAATAGTGGCATTTTTACTGGGTGAGTGTTTATTCAGAATTACCCCGTAATCAATTACAGTATTCCTTTTCACCTTTTTTTTTGTTTGTTTTGTTTAGGTGTTTTTTTGTTTGCACAGGGACAGGGAGCCTTTTTTTTTTTCTCTGTTGAAGAGAGATTTATTTGTAGAAATATTGTTATAAAATATACTAAGGGTTTGTGGTTTTCATTTGTTTTGTTTTCCAGGAACACTGATACACCATTTCTTCTTGTCCTCTCTTATCTTCATGTCCATACTGCCCTATATGCTTCAGAAAATTTCAAAGGAAAGAGCAAGCATGGTTTATATGGTGATGCAGTGGAGGAAATGGACTGGAGTGTAGGTATGTTACATGTGCTTCTAACAGCAGTGGAAGGAATTCATGATGACTTGTGTTCATATTCACCAAACTGAGACCAACTATTTGTGTCTACGTACATATATGTCTAGTTTATCTGTTATATTTGTCCTTTATACTTAGGGGAAAGAAACAGTCATTTAGAAAACACAATAATCTGAGCTTTTGCAATATTACTTTATTGCCAAATTTATCGTGTTCTACTAAAGCCCATTCCCTTCTTTGACTGTGAAGGTGGTCTATACACCATGGGCTTAGCAAAGATATGGACATCTAACCGTGGATGTTGAAGCTGAGTAGTTTAATCCAACCCTCTGGGCTTCTGAGTGCATCTGGCCTATTCAGATTATCCTTATAAAACTATATATTAATTTATAAAGTGACCATATGATATCAGGATCAAAATGTTTTCAAATTAAGTATATAATATGCACTGTTGGCAAAACTAATTTGCTAATTATTTCAGTGAGTTCTCTGAATTACTGAAATCACTAAGATGAGGTCCATTTCTGTTTATGAAGAATAGTCAAAAACAATGAATTTTCCCTTCAAGGCCTTCCATTCTCTCTGAGGCTGGAGAGGAATTGGTCCTTAAATCTTTCAACAGGCTTCCTGTATCTCTAGGTATATTGGAGTGTTTCTCTGATTCCAGAGATAATCACCTGTGAAAACAAGTAACAGTTCATATTTTTAAATAATCACATTTAAAGATATTTACGTATTTGCTAAAGATGACTTTATGGCCCTCCTTCCTGTAAATACCAGGTTGATTCTCTTCTTGGTACAAGTTAATGCAAATTGTCTTTCTTTGAGAAATTTTTCTGACTAACTAGCTATAAACAGATATTTAACTTTGGTGCATACATAAATTATGCCAGCATACACAGTTAAACATGTATTCTTGGCATATTTTGCAGAAACACTGGGCAAAAGGCAGGACAGCATACTCAGTGATTTATAATGTACTTGTTGCAGTATTTACAGGAATGGGGAAAATGGTGATGTGCTTAGGAAGGGTTTTCAACATAGGAGATAACAGAACAATACTCTTTTGTAAATCAGGTTTCATAGAGAGTGGATTTTGTTTTCTTCCAGTTCTATCAACCCTGAATCTTTACCATGCCTATCAGTGGCCACCAGCAGTTGGTCAGATGAGTACTTGCACCAGATAAAAGGATGCATGTGTTATTTCTGTTTGCATCCACATTGTAGCAATCTACTGGGCATTAGCTGGTTTTGCTGTCTGTGTTTGATTTCCTGTTTCTTTTTCTGTTGAGCAATATTTAGCTTATTTCAACCTAATTTGTTATTTGCTGCTGCCATTACATTTTGCTGTTTCCTTGCTGCCCCAGGGAGTCTCCAGGGTTTAAATAGCAAGTTTGAGAGCAGAGTAGCTGACATGCTGCTGTTTCAGGCTATTTAGTGATGCAGAGGTGGTAACAAATTGAAAAACACTGCTCTTTTCCAGAATGACCACAGGCTTTTAAGAGATATGTCAAATAAACCAATTGGAGGACAGAAGCATGCTATTTAAAAAGCTTTGTATCAGAGATACAAGTTTAATGGTGGTAATATAGGAAATTAGAATGAATTTAGAGGAGATACACAAGATTCCTCAGGTATTGTCCTTTCCTGTTCATTACAGGAGCATCAGGGACAGTAGAGCTAACTTAATCAGGAAACAGAGCCACAACTGTCATTTACTAGTATAAAAGTAACAATTTTTTTCTCAGTTGGGATCTGGTTACTCAGTTTTGCTTATGTCTTGTAATATCTTGCTGATGAGAGATGGCATATTTGCTCCAGGATGTAGAAAATGTGTTTAGTTCCTCTGCTACTTTCTCCTCCATTATTAGCCTGATGAAAAAGACAGTTGTGGCTGTCATTTCAAAATGAATCTGGAGGAATAATATAGCTTTTCTTTTTTTTAGCTGAAAGTCCGGTGTTAATGCATCAGCCATGTCAGACAAAGTAGATTGATTCACTGTACTGCTGATGTCAGTAACCAGTATGTTCTTGGAAAGCCTCTGAAAATACTACAGTAGAAAAGTTTTAAAATGATTGTCTAGAAAAGATGAAAAAGTGAATACTGGGAGCTTTTCAGAAATCGAGGTTTTATCATTCACTTGACAGAAATTAGTATTTATGTATAGATTAATGTAACTTGCAAAAGCAGCAAGAACAAAATAGCCCAGATGTGACAATATGCTGCAAGACTTTCTAAGTAAAGACAACACAGCATATGAAGAAAACATGAGCATATTGAAAACTGCATTATAGAGCAACGTCAGAAATCTTTGACCATTTGTAGGAAAAATACACCAACTTTAACTGTGTTCTAAAAGAAATTTAGAATGTTTTCTGCTGACTGAGACATTGTGGAAGACCCTTGTGGATGACTTAAAGAAAAAGGAGTAGAAGTTGCAAAAAAAAAGGAGTAGAAGTACTGCCAGCTACCAGTGATGAAAAAGATGTAAAGATTTAACAATGAAATGCAATGGAAACATTATTCCTCATTTGAGAGATCAGATGGAATAAGAAAGACTTTAGGTGCCGTTTTCAATAGGGAAAGAAAAAGCTTTTCTTGTAAGAGGGAAAAGTTCACTCAAGACTCAGAATTCTAAATACAAAACAGTTCCATTTTCATTTGCTTATTTATTAAGAATCTATACCGAATTGGATAATTATTCCATTGTAAGGCAGTCATCATTCTAAGGGGTGAAAAGCCCAAAAGACACTTGAATAAAATATTTCTTTGAATATTTAATGTTTGTGACTTGTTAAACCAATACTGTAGAGTATGATTACAATCCACATCAAAAATTCAAAATATAAAGCCTCTTGATAAGCTTTGGGACCATGTATGTCTATTGCCTTTACACTGATGTGTGTATAACAGAATTCAGTGCTGAAAGCATTCACAGCTATAATGTCACTGCATGTAACATGCCTTAGAGAATTATTCTCTGGCTAATAACATTAATTTTCTTTCAATGTAGGCTAAGCACCTTATTAATGGTATTAATTATAATTCATATGAGAGCAGATGAAATAATCTTACAGTCTAAAAATGGAAAAAGAAATGATGAATGAATCAGTGAATACACTATCATCCTTTTCTTCCTTCCTCTATTCTCTCTTCTTTCATTCCTTCTTTCCTGATTGAGTATAGGAAGGGAAATGGATATGTTCAGAAATTGTTTTTGATGTAAATTGCATTACACTAATTTAATCCAAAACAGATCACTGCAAAGAGTTTTGGAGCCCCCTGTAGTATTGCATGCAAGCTGTGTGAAGACACAGTAATCCAACACCACTTTTGCAAATGGCTGGTTATTATTCTGTTAGCAGTAGCAGAGCTACATATCAGGTCGTCTTCCTTTCTAAGATAATCCCAACTGAAAGGCTGAGATGTAAAAAAAGTTGGAGAAATAGTTTGGAACAGGCTAGGTAACTGTAAAGTGGGGGGCTTATCTGGATTTTATGAATGTTTGGTTGTATGAATTTATTATATGAATGCCCTGAAAAAAAGTTAACTGACCCTCTCCCATGATCTTTTGATCTGTCTTAAAGTTAATCAAGTTAATATTACAAGAAAATGGAAGGGAAGGTGCGGGAAGGGAAGGTGCGGGAAGGGAAGGTGCGGGAAGGTGCGGGAAGGTGCGGGAAGGTGCGGGAAGGTGCGGGAAGGGAAGG
>VXBR01001552.1:34504-113861 GCA_013400215.1 Cisticola juncidis | reverse complement strand
GGAAGGGAAGGGAAGGGAAGGGAAGGGAAGGGAAGGGAAGGGAAGGGAAGGGAAGGGAGTTCCAAAGCATCTTAAATGTACATTTTATTTGAAATGTCTTAAAATGTTTTATAGAATTTTATAGGAAGAGTATAGCTCAATATGTTCCCAGTACCAGAGGGATAGAGAGCTACTGAACAGTGTCCAGCAAAGGGTTGTAAGAAAGACTAGAGTATTTTTTAAGAGAAAAACCTGGGAGAGCTGGGACTGAAGCCCTTTTCAGCCTGGAGAAGAGAGTATTGACCGATTGACCTATTGACCTATTGATCTTATTGACCTATATAAATACTTGAAGGAAGGGTGTGAAGAGAATGAGCCCAAGCTCTTCTCTTTCCCAGTGGCAAGAAGAAATGGGCACAAATTGAGACATGTGAAGTTTCCTCTGAACATCAAGGAAAACTCTAGTCTAGTCTGAGGATAATCACACACTAACACAGGTTGCCATGGACGTGGTGGAGTCTGGAGATGGTCCAAGGCTCCAAGTGGCCCTGTTTAAGCAGCAGGCTTGAGCAAGATAGCTTCCTGAGGTCCATTCCAATATCTGTCATTCTCTGATTCTGTGAGATGCTGGAGAAAACAACAAAAAAAAATCTGTTCACTGAAGTCAAATCATATTTGAAACAAAATCAAATGCAACGTTTGAAAGTCAGTGTAGAGGAAGAAAGCAACTCTAAAGCAAGGAGAATCAAGTTATTGTCATGATACCCTCCTCTTCTGCTCCAGGTGTGTGACCCCACCTGGAGTAATGCATTCAGGTCTGGAGGAGAGCCACAGAAATGGTCAGAGGTCTGGAAACATTCTTCTCTGAAGAAAGGCTGGAAGAGCTGGGGTTCTTTAGCTTGGGGAGCTGAGATTTTTTAGCCTGGGGAGGGAAAGGTTCAAGGGTTATTGATGCCTTTCACTATATAAGAGGGGCCTATAAAAAAAGTGGGATTTGTTTCCAGTGTCTGTATTGTCAAGACGAGGGGCAATGGTTTTAAACTGCAAGAGGGCAGGTTTAAGTTAGCTATTAGAAAGTAATTGTTTGTGATGAGGGCAGTAAGATGCTGGACCAGGTTGCCCAGAGAAGTGGTGGGCATCCCATCACTGGCAGTGTTCAGGGTCAGGTTGTACAGGGCTCTCAGCAATGTGGCAGGAAGACTGGACTAGATGATCCTTGAAGGCCCCTTCCAACCCAAAACATTTTGTTATTCTCTATCACTATAGTGATTGACAAATTTTGAGGATGCTAATGACATCTTAAGTAGATTTTCCTTACAAAGAAATAATAACCCATAACCTTTTTTTAACTAAAAGTATCTATGTAATTAAACCTTAGATATCTGCAGAAATTGAACCTTACATGAGGAACGTTTATGACTTGTTAAAGCATTTGCAATACTCTGCAGCACAACTCTCTGGGGAGACATGTAGCCTATACTGAAATGCAGATGTAAAGGCAGATGTAAAGTACACTTCACTGAGGAAGGACAGATGAGGTACGATCTAGTAGGACTAACTGAAAGTCAGACCCCTTTTTAACTGTTTTTCTTTGATTCCACTGTTATCATTATTAAGAATTATCTATAAATACATATCTTCACACAGCACTTTCAAAGAGGAAGAGAAGGGCAGAAGCTCCACAAAGCCAGCTCCAGAGTTTTGTGAAAAACATCTAATTTATTTATTCCCTAATGAAATTTCCTAGTGTTGTAAAAGAGATTATATCAGTAATATGCGCAGGATTAAGCTGTGGATCCTAATCTCTATATCACCCAATTGTGAGATGATGAAAATAGATCCTTACATATCTTTTATCTGATGAATCTGTGCATTTTTTAATAGTTAATATGCTATGTATGTGAACTTGTTCACATCTTGATCTATTTTTAATCTTTATTCTACTCTGGAATGATGTAAATGAATGGTCTAAGTGAAAACCATTTAATATAAAATATTTTTAATGACCCCTTTGGCATCTTTCTCTGTTTTAGTAATAGATGTACCACCACTTCATTAATAGGTGAAAATAACACTTTCAGAAACAAAACAAAAGTTACTTTTAAGAACATAATGTATTTAGGAGATAGAAAACTGAGTTATGCACAAAAGACTCATAGGAATTCTTGCTCTGATGAAAGTAACATAGTCTAATGCATTCACAAAGCAAAGAGAAAAAAGAGCAATTTTTTTACATTTTTAAATAATTGTTTTAAGCTTACAATCCTTTAAGCTCTTAAAGTTGACTTATTATTTTTAATTACATAGTAATTAAAATTTAATTTTAATATTTATTTCAAGCTATTCTGACTGAACTTGCATTCCAAGAGGTTGGGGGTTTGTGGGGGGGGGGGGTTGTGGTTGTGGTTTTTGTTAATGTTAATGTTCTTTCCAATACTTCCTTCTAGTAATCAGCATAGTATTATTAAATGTCATCAGAAATCAATATTATTTTTTACATATAATTGTTAGTGGTTATTATTTTGAATTCTCACATCTTTGTATCAATTTACAGTGTTTGTATATTTTGAACCTTTATTTAGGAACCTATTCTATAAGGAACAACCTTAAAATGTACCACAAATCTTCTGAGAATTCTGACTTATCCTAAAAATCAAAATAATCATTATTAAGAATATGAAAAGAAAAAAAGGGGAAAAAATCCTATTGCTTTGAGAAAAAAATGAATGAGCTATCCTTAATGGTTTTTTTCCAAGAAAAAATCCTGCACACCAAGGTAGACGTAATTTATTATGGCTTTTCCCCTCATGTAGTCATTTGTAACAGCGCAACATCAGTTTAAAAGATAGAGCAGAATGATGCCACATGATCAGAAGCAGCAGATAAGCACTGATCTTATCCAGCTACTATGAATCTGACATAATGTTGGCTGAACCTGAAAACTTAAAAATAGAATTTAAAATCTGAAGATGTATGCCTGATGCCGATAGTGCATTCCTTGACCTTGCTTTTCTGAGTACAGGCTGGTGCACATCTCAAATCTGTAAGGTTTAATATTAGGCTGGTTTTCTTATCATAAAAGATGTTCAGCCAGCAGCTCTGAGGACGAAGGTATTTGGCCAATACAGGTATTCTGTGACTAGGACAGAATTTTACCACCTGTCTTGCCATTCTATTCTTATCCTAGCATTAAGAGACTGTTTCTTCAGCTAAGGCAGTAGTTAAGCTCTTGAAGCACATTCACTCTTTTTAGGTCACATCTGGGAAAATTGTCAATGTGAGTGCAGATTAAAAACATTTGTGGTTCTGCCTTTTATGACATGGATGCTTTCCAGTTACAATCTGCTCTAAAACCCAAACCCATTTCATATGTCACTAAGCAGCAATTACTTTCAGTTATAACTGAATGGGACCAAATTTAAGAGGTGCCTAGGTGATGAAAGACTCCTGTTTCCACTATGATAAGCCTCCTGATCTCCTAATCCTCCTTAAGTACAGTTTTCTTTTCTATATCACATCTTGTATACAGCAAAGCCCCTTCTCAGAACATTATTTACAAGATTACTAGGCACAGCTTAAGTGGCCATTTCTGTAGCACTTTTTAATCAGTCATGTTCAAGTAATGTCTTAGTACTCCATGATGGAAAAATTGAGTGCAATGTAGTTTGTGGTTATAGTGCTGTGTGGTTCAAAATTTTCTGCCACCTGCTTAAGGAATTTCATTTGCATCTGATATTGCAGAAGTTAAATTGTCAGCATAATATATGATAGGGCACTGTGCATTTTTCTTTACAAAAATACAATCATGTAATGTTGAAAAATGTTGTCTTTCTGTTAATTATGAAGCTCTTAAAATTTGGTCTAATACAAAACCAGTGACGTGACAGCTAATATTGTGTGAGATCAAAATGCTGTAATCAGTGAAAAAAATTAGCATTAATCGTAGACAAGCTAATTTCCATTAGTAAGAGAAAGCTCAAAGCCTGTTTTAAATGAACTAGAAGTAAGATACAATCCTGATGACTCCAAGCAATGAGAATAAATCCACTCAAGGAGGATAGGAAGTTCTCTAATGGAATGTACAACCAACCTTTTGTTTAGCCTTTACTTCTGAAGTTTACTTTTACATATAAATGGTATGGTTGGATTTTGCTCCTTGCTTAAGGTAGGTAGGGAAAACCATTATCAGTGAGATTAAAAACACAGCAAAGATTTAAGCCAAAATTTGCCTGCAGGAATAGAGGTCAGTATAGACACAGGTCCGAGTATGAATACTCAGATAAAGGTTGCAATAAGGAAACAAAATGAGGATAATTCAAATTGTAGATAATCTCCAAACTACAGCCTGTAAAAACAATTTTAAGGAAGCTGCTAAAATTTTTGCTCATTGTGTGCCTTTGCATAGCAACCTTTTCAGCACAGATACCGGGAAGCTTTTAAGAAAAATTACATTTGCACTGTGCTAGAAAAACTCCACAGGAATTTAGTAAGTCTGTCATCCAGAGCAAGGGATCAGGACGATAGATGTTTTACACACTTTGATTGAAGTGTTACTGTTGTCAACCTTTAACCTTCAGCCCCTAATTAGGAACATGACTTTCACCATCTTTTTTCTTCAATAGTTGGACACTGAAAGCATTTTTGTGTGTAGGTGTTAATAGAGCTTGTAATCATAGTTTTATGTAGAATGTGACTGTGCTAATAGGAGAAGGATGTTGCTGGTAGTAGTGGCATGTCAATGAAAGAAGCCTAAACGTAAAACTAAGGAACAGAGAAACTGAACATGTAAAGGATTTTTAACCTTAGTGTTCAAACCTTCTCATCCACGCCTCTTCCTTGTACCTGCAGATAGTTTTGTAGTGGATTACCCAGTACCTTAAAATAGCTGATACAACCCATAGATGCATACAAACATGCAGAAAGCAGAAATGAACTTTTTAAGACTATGAAGTCAAGTACTCAAAGATAGGAAAAAATCATTCTTCTATGTGGTACAGGTTTTTGACATATGTTTACATGCCATTTTATTTCCCACTGGAATCCTATCTCCTCATCACAGAGAGCCTTCTTAATGAGAAGCTTCTCAACAGTAGGTGTATTCCTCATTGTTAAATATGAATTCTCATATTTTATTTAACACATGCTATTGAAGTTCTGGTTTGAAGACAGATTCTTTGACATCTCTCATCCTTTCTGTGTCAGTACTTTGCTACAGTGTATAACTGATTTGCAAAAAAGTATTTTCACAAAGCCTTTGTAAGACAGGGGAATCTCATTAATCTGTTTCCCAGAAGAAAACCTGAGACACAGAGATGATGTTCAGTTTTACCTACTGAGATATGACTTTGTTGCTAGTCATCCGCTAATCCAGATGTGGATCTATAGTTAAGCATTAGGACTTTAATTCAGCTGGCATGGGATTTGGGAATGAGAAAGATAAGTAATTGTTTTTCACAGTCTTGATCCATGCTGGACACTGGAAATGGTTAGAATGTGCACCTGGACTCAGGAACTCAAGTTTTCTTCTGGTCCTGGTGATTAGATGGTATTTTTAAAGGATAATTAAATATCTTTTCTCATATATGAACTATAGTGATATGAACAGTTTCTGTGATGACTCAGCAAATGCCTTTTACCATTTTTTCATAGCTGGCTGCAAATGAATTAGCTGTAAAAAAACCCGAAAACTGATCATGTGCATTTTAGTTTCAGTGATGATACTGAGAATACTGGAGATTGTTTTAAAATAATCCATTATGTTTTTTGAAGAGAGACATGAAACTTTTTCATGCTTCTTTTGAAATGTATGTTAATTGTTTTGAGACTGTGCTGCTTAAAATAAGGTGATCTAATTCTGAGTGAAAGCACTAATCATACAATAAAGCTTATGACAATATTGACTCTGTATTGTTCATTAACAGACTGGTTCCCTTTAGTGAATTTCCATGCAGAATTTCATACTGCTGAATCATAAGGCTCAAATTACAGGTGGTAGTAAGCTTTTATTGATGAGGTTTGTAGAACTGCCTTTTTATTGACTCTGGTTGGTAATTTTTCAATGGTACATTTGACTACTAAAACAACCACACAGTATAATAGGTAGGGTGTTAATACTACTAAAGATCATTATTTTTCTACAAACCAGTTATTTGTATTGCATTAAAGAAACCTTGTTACTGCTTTCTGTATGATAAAGAAATAAAATAATGAGATAAATAAAGAATTTTTTAGGGCTGGGGGAAGCAGTAGAGTAATGATGCAGTAATTAGTGAAAGGCAGGCTGGTAAAGTGGTAATTCTGTTCTGCAGCTTTTTTGCTCACCACTTTATTGTAAAAAAAGGCATTTCTTTTTCGATTTAGGATGCTGTTCAAGAAAAACTGAAACTGAATCTTTCTCTTTCCTATTATTCTTTTTTAATACTGATGTTTTGGAGTAGGGTTTGTGTGTTTCACAGTGTACTCAGGTTATTTTTTACTAGTTCAAATGCTTTCTTTTTGTTTTTGCTTTCTTTTGACTTTGTATACACACTTCTATTTTAAAATCATTCTCTCTTCCTACCTATGAAACTTTCTTTATAACCTTTCCTTATCAAGAGCACATTTCAGTAACCTTGAGAACACTGAACTGATTTTGTATTACAGTAGTAAGCTCAATATCCAAAGGAACACCTGACCCCTAAGGGCTGAGTTGCTTACTTGGGATGAGCAAAAAAAGACTCCATGATAATGAAATTCTTGCCTTAGACCAGCATGAAGTTATATTCCACAGCTTTAGTGGATCTTGCAGCCTTATGATTCCACAAGAGGAGAGGCAGAACGTCCTTCTTTCCTTCACCTCCTTTTGTTTCTTACCAGCTTCCAGAGAAAACAAAAGGAAGGAGAAAGAGGAGAAGAAGAAAAGAATCTTCATTTTCCAGCAAGTGTCCTTCTAGCAAACTGCTGGATGGACTTGTCCATAATGCAACACTTACTTTGCCTATAATTAATTAAGTGTGATTAACTTGGGTCCTTCAGTTTCATTGCTTTTACAGTACTGTTGCCATTTCACTGTTGTTAGCGTAAAGGGTTTTGGCTCTTTAGGCTGATGTATCTCAGTGGCTGAGATTGTTGTGGGTTAGAAACAAGCTTACTTTCATTTCTTATTTAGAATAGCATTTAAAAACAAAGCAGGAAACAAGAAGTAATACCAATGTAACTGTACTTAAAGAAAACAATGGCCTAGCCCAGAAAAGCAGCATAAAGTTTGTCATCCTGTGAATCCAAAGATATGCCAGATGTTTGAAAGAAATGAATAGTTCAGGATTCCTCAATCCAAAGTTCAGTTGATTTTGACATCACAAAATCACAGAGTATACATTAAAGATAAATTAATACTTTTCAATTTATGTGTTTATAATTCAAACACATATAATTTATTCTTTCCATTGGGCAAATGAAAAATTGGGCATGAGCCAAGAGTGTGAATTTTCAGGCCAGAAAACCAGCCATGTCCTGGGCTGCATCTAAAGCAGCATGGCCAGCAGGGTGAGGGTGGTGGAATCTGCCCCACTACTCTGCACTTCTAGATCCCACCTGGAGTGCAGCATCCAGCTCTGGGGTCCTCAGCACAGGAAAGATGTGGGCCTCTCAGGGCTGGCCCAGAGGAGGCTGGTGAAGATGAACAGAGGGCTGGAGCACCTCTCCTGTGAAGACGGACTGAGAGAGCTGGGCTGAGTAAGAAGCTGAGAAGAGAAGGCTCTAAAGAGATTGTATAAAGGAAAATAAATTATATGAAACACTAGAGAAAGACTTGATACCAGTACTTGTAGTGATAGGACAAGGGACAAAAGTTTCAAACAGCAAAAGGGTATATTTAGATTGGACATTGGGAAGCAATATTAGACAATGAGTGTGGTAAGACACGGGAACAGGTTGCCCAAAGTTGTGAATGCTGCATCATTGGAAGTATTCAAAGCCAGATTTTGAGTAACCTAAACTAGGGACAGATGTCCCTTCCTAAGGCAGGGAGGCTGGACGAGATGATCTTTGAAGGCCTTTTCCAAACCAGCATTAGGACTGAGTGAGACATGATGTAACCAGCATAACCTACAGAACAAGGTTTGAACATCTTAGCATGGTGTTATGAGCAATGTGCTGCTGGGATGGCGTTTTTACCAGCATTTTTTAATAAGGCACAAAATTGGAAGTTGTACTTAAAAAGAAGGAAAAAAAAAAGTCTAAAACCTTCCTACAGGACATATCCTAAATATTCTTGCCTATTTAGACCTGAGATAGTCAAGCTCCATATCCCAAATTTTTCAGTCCAACTTTTGTGTGCTGCAGTTTGCCAATCTTCTTGTGCAATAGCCCCCAGGTGCTGCTCGTAAAAACATGGATGGCCTAGTTAAAGAGAGCTTTGAGGACTTGGCAAAAAAATACCAGACAATAATATCACATTTACCTCTCAGAATGCAAACTGATTTTTGATGAGACATTTAATTACTTCCCTTGTTAGATATTAACTTTAGGAATTTGTGGCAAAATGGTAGAAAAGAATTGTTTTCAATAGGAGGAACTAGTAGATTAAATATATTATTATGAAATGTATGCAAAAACTCTATCCTAAATATGTTGTGTTATTTATTTGTTGAATCCTGATAATGATAGTCATTTCCTGTGTATAGGCAGACTTACTTTTCCAGTGCCTTCTAGAGCAGAAATCTTTTTTGCTGGATTGTACTTACTTCTCTCTGCATGTGGTACTGAAACACCAGTGTGTTACAGAGCTATTCATATGAAATGTGAAGATTCCAAACATTTCCTGTTCAAAGACATCTTTCTATATACAAATTCTTAAATTTGATTTTAAAAGTTCAGAAATTATTAGTTCATAAAAACATACATTAATAGGGTGGATCTAACTCTCTACTTGCCTGTGTATCCATAAGAATAGTGCTATTCCCATAAGTAAGAAATGTGCTGCTTTGGGGCCTTCAAGTGGTTATTTGCCATCTGTTCTTTGGAGAGTTTACCTTGGCAATACTTCCCGTCTTCCCCAAATAGTGTCTAATTACAGTTGGACTAATTTTTTCAGTGTATCTATGTAAATATTTCAGCTGATCTCTGGTGTTTTTGTGAATGATCTTCCTCATCTCACATTTAGTCTTCAGATTTATCCTAAAAAGCACATTTCACTGTAATCCTTATATGCAAGGCAGAGCCCTTCCAGAATTCTGCCTTGCCTTCACACAGGAAAAATATATTGGTCCATTTTTGTAACTTCTCATTACAAACAAAATGACTCACAGAATTCAAAGTGTTAAACCTTTGTAAACTGAGATTAATTTGTAATTTCACACGTAACAAACTAACTTTATTGTTTTATTATTATATGGTGAAAATTAGAGCAAAGGCAAAAAATGAGGCTAATGATCTCAGGGCCTTCTTTGATCTCATGACTCCACCATGTCTGAGAGTCATCAAGCACATCTTGGCCTAAGCAGAGTCCTCTAGTATTTCTAAGGCAATTTAAAACAAGAATGGCATATTTCTCTTTCCAGGTCTCAGACCAGAAAAAGGCAGATTTTCTTCTCCTTCCTCATAGGCATCTGTTGTGCTACTGAAGACTACTCTGAAACTTCAACAAAAACTCTTTTGAATAGGCTGTGAATATTTTTTCACGAGCACTTAGATGAATAAGGAATCAAAGTGCCATTTCATAAGATAGTGAGTAATCTTTGTGAGCTAGTAATCTGTCATCAACGAAGATAACCTGAAAAATGATTTGCCTTCCCTTCAGAAAGGATTCTCTGGAATTTAAGTCAGCATATATTTGTCATGTTTAACACACACACACACACATATACCAGGGGGAAAAAGTGCCAAATCATAATTTGTGGCTCTCAATGTATTTGTTTGTATTTTTTCCTAAATTCTAAATGTCATCTAGAGAAGACAGAGTAGAGTCTACATCATTAGCGAAAAAGTCCCTTGAGACAATTTTCGTAGTCAGGTTTGCTTTCTTATTGGTAGTAACAGTGTCTATACAGAGATTTCATTATCAAGTAACATGTTTTGGTGATTTCACAGTAAGGTTTGAGTGCCTAGATGAAATAACAAGTGTGCATGGTCGTCCTCATGTCAAAGAGAAAAAAAAGGTGTACTGGGGGTGAGTTAATGCACACCTACTTTCATATTAGATTAGATTCGCACAATTAACATCAGAAAAACAGGAAGTTAAATTTATTGAGATTTCATGATGAATATAATTCAATCTTCATAAAACTCCTCTTAACTGTATGGCAGGTAATTTATAGCTAGTGTTTAAAATCTGCTTCCAAATTCAGCAAAGATTAAAAAAAATGCTGAAAGACAATAAATGCATATGCTCTAATTTCAGCCAATTTTTTACAGTTTGAATTTTACTTAATAAAAGTTATCAAAATGAAAGAAACAACTGGCAAATAGTTTGAATTGTTTAGAAAAGTACGAAGATTAAAATGGGGGTTAAATATTTTTCTCTGCTTTAAATTCTTCATAATTCTTTATACATTAATCTGGCAAAATGTTGTCATTATGCATTTGGTTCTAGAACTATGTACATATTCAGTTTAAAACTTAGTCTGACATTAGTGTTGTAAGCTTTGTTTAAATGTTTAAAGCTTTGAAGACATAGGAAAGAGTCTCTTTTATCACTCCCCATTTATCTATTTATCACAATCAGTATATATTGGAATGATCAAATACCTGAAGCCTTAAATTCACCTGACAGTCTAATTCAAAATTGAATAGTATCCCTCAGTTGTCACTACATTTTGCCAAGGTCACACATAAAGAAATCCTTTTCTTGGATTTTCTTGGATTTTCTTGGATTTGGAAGAAAACATGGGAAACTTCAAAGTGGGTAATGAGACAATGTCTTTTTCATTATTCATCTTAGTTGTATGTGTGAAATGGCATCTTAGATATGTGCAAAATGAAGATGCAAATTTACCCAAAAATTTATCACAGCTGTCATGCGAAATGCAAATGCAATGGACCCTCCTAAAACTGCATGACCATCTCTCATATTTCAGCATTTTAAGCAGGCTAAAAATCAAGATTTACATTAGAAATACATAGACTTATGTTCAACAGATGTAAGGTCTAAAAGTAAATTTCAAGCAATGCATTTATTAGCTAATTTAAATACTAATAAGGAAATAGCCACTGATTAGTTATACTTTTTGAGCTGTGATAATCCATCATTAGTGCTGCAGTACAGGAAACTTTTCCATCATGCATTGTCCCTATTGCTGTTATACTGGCAAGTCTTCAGATGTCTTAACTCTGCTTTATTATGCACATGTATGCATATCCAAAGTAACATTCCAACTTTCATATTTAAAAAATAATTTGAACCCATATGAATAGGAAAAATAAGAGATGTGGTACTCATCTTTAGGAAACATCTTATGCATAAGTCAAAATTTGGCTTATTTATTCAAAGCTGCTAAGCTAATCTTCTGTTCACTATGCTGAAATTTATCCTGAGGATCTGAAAGACACATTATACTTAAAAAACTGTATAAACAGTCACAAGTGAATTGTAAGTTTACAGCTAGAAGGCAATCCAAATCCAAACGAAAATTAAGTTCATTCTGGTAGCTTAAATGACTCCATACCAAAGTTGCCTGTTTTCTGTTTAGAAGACTGTTCTTTTCTGAGCACTTCCACAAATTTACTTGTCCCAGCTGGAGTTTAGAGGAATCTAGCATAAAAGTCATTGTTGTTCTACAGGCTATCAGGTTGTAACAATTTCTTTTCTGATTTCTAGTGGTTGGTAGTTACACCTGGGGCAATTGTTTTACCTTACTTCACATTGAAAATAATTCAGAATTTTTGGGGCCAAATTCTTCAGATAGATGAGCTGCATATGAAAATCTGTACTTTTTGCTTTGTGTACACTGTATGTAAATCCCACCCTCAAGGTGTCTACAGCATGCACAGCTGGAGCTGGATTGTGCCTGCACTGGCTTTTCAGTGGAAGATTCATCAATCCTACCATGTTTAAAGCTGCCAACAGTGGCAGGTCTGAACTGTCTTCTCAGCTGGAAAAAGACTGCCAGCACACCAGAGGAGACAGGAGAAACCCACTTCAGACCAGCTCTGCTGTGGTTCCTGACTGAATGCCCATCAGTAGAGTGACTCCCTTAGTTGCATTCACAGAACTCGTCCTTGAATTTAGACTTTGAAAGAAATTCAAGTCATAAAATCCAAGAAGGCTTTGCTGTGGAAACATAGCAAATAATAATATGTAAACTGTCTATGATTGGATTACTGTAAATATGTAAATACTGTAAATACGTATACTGTAAATATGCATTCCTGTTACAAATTAAACCACTAATATAGATGTGTTTTTTCAGAACCACATTCTACTTTTTGGCAGAATTTCCTGTTGACATTGAAAATCCCACTAACGTATCATAGCAGGAGCTTAGCATGTTTGAGACTCCAGCTTTGTACTTTTGGAGAAGACTTCATTGTATGGATTGTTTCCATGGTGTAGCTTTAGAAATAGTAGCCCAGTAGAACTGATTCGAGGCTTTGTACTGAATGTACACTCTGCTTTCTTTCTGCAGGAAGAACCTTGTACCTTTTGTAATTAGTTATGTATCTATTTTCTGTTCTAGTCAAAGAGTTGTACCACCTAGTATTCTCTCTCACCTTTGAGGTTCGTATGCTAATGTCCTCCTTATGAGAATCCCTTATCTTCTTAGGTGGATGTGTTCTGTTGACTGGCTAGATAATGTACCATAGCTTATCCTAATGCTTTGTCCCAGCATTTCCACTTTACAAGTGGTTTGCTGTAGCTCTGAATGTTAAACAAGTTGCGTGCAGAGTTTGTGTACTGTTCATCATATGTGCAGCCACTTCTTGTGTTGCAGTCAATGGTTTTATTATTTTCCATCTTTACCTCAAGTGTTGCACTCAATGGCTAGGTCTGAAAGTGATAATTACTTCCCCACTGCAGAGACAAACTGATTTGCATATTTATCAAAGGGAAACTGGATGGCTCTGAGCATACCACAGGAACATTTGCATATTTATAACCTGAAATATCCAAAAGCTAAAATTAAGATAGGGATGTCTTGATCTTAGTTATAAGCTTGTTTTAATACAAAGGTTTTAGTCAGTGGCTTTTGTAATCAGATCAGTGCATTAGAGTGAAGTATCTTTTCTTCATCACAGAAAATCAACATAGAGATTAAAATGATTGTTGGCTTGTGAATGATGGTATGCAGAAACTGCAACATTAAGTTTTCATAAGGTGAAAATCTTAGCCTTTGAGCCCTGAAGAGATTATTAACTGTGGAAAAACCTTAAAATGCTGTAGCAGAAAGGAGCTCCCAAGAGGTTTACTGTGTAGTAAACCTATGGGTATATAGTTGAAGAGCATCAATATATTTTCTGGTAGAAATGTGAATTTCTAAATACTTACGCATGTGGCATTAATTTGTAGGATTTTATGCATCTGTTCAAAGGCTTGCCACTCATAGAGGTGAATGCCTGGAGTGACTATAATTTGTGATTCTGGCTAATGAAGCTATTCAAAACCAAACATTAGCAGCAGTAGCAAATTCTGAACAGCATACAAAAACAATGAAACCCCAACAATAATCCAACTGCTTCTTCTAGGTGATGATGCGATGGCTTATTTTCCCAGGCTGATCTGTAGGAATCTATGTTCAGTAATTGTACCAAGCTTGTTGTAAGTTTCTGGATACAAGAGAAGTGTGTGACAGTTTACTGGACTTGAAAAAGAGTGTTACATTAACAGGAATTTCCTTTACTGTCAACTGGCTTTTCCTGAGAAAGATCCTGAACTGTTGTTCTGAAACATGTATGGTCTTTGAATCTGGCAAACTGCTTTAAAGCTTTCCTCACAAGTAGAGAGACTTTTTTCCTAAAGCCTAGATTACACAGAGGTATGCTGTTTCCTCTAGCTTTTTATTCACATTGTCAGCAATACTCTACATTATTTTTAATTAGTTCAAATATTTCTTTCCTATTGACTTGAAATGACAGTTAAAATAATTTTTGAACAAAATGCATTTTTCCATATGCTTGCTTGACTAAACCTTTGAACGCTTTTCCAAATCACTAACAGGTTTGTAAACACATTACTGTTTTTCAGTGTTTGTACCTTGTTTATAATTGAATAGTGATTTTTTATAAGTCCTCCCTCTTCATGTAGATGCGTACAGTGGGAGCCTTACATGAGTCAAAACTCAGTAATTACAATCATCATTAGCAAGGCTTGTTGAGCTACCATTCAGGCTGTGCTGGAGAAGCTGAATAGCAGCATGGTGCTGTGTTTCCCTCCAAAGAACAGAGTCAATTGCTCTTCTCACTTTCACGTGGCTATCACTCTGCTGAAAATGGCATTTTCACATTCAGAATGAAACAATTCTTTAAAATTTTACACAGCTTGAAGCACGAATGGAGAGCAGAATATACCACTGCTCAGAGCAGAGACCACTCCTCAGTATGTTTCACAAGAAGTTTCATTTAAATTTTGGAATACTGATGCACTAATCAAAACAAGTAACATCTTAACACAGTCCTCAATCTGTTTTGTATCTTACAAATAAGTAAATGAAAGAAGAATATCCAATGATCTAATGCCTTTGTCTGCTACAATGTTAGTCACCTACATTGCAGAATACATTCCTATAATTGCAGTGGTTGAGTAGCTTGATCTGAAATTCTAGTTGCTAAATAGCTGCAGAAATTATGGAGCTCTATCAGCTAGATTGATTTTGATATTCGGAAATGTTGTCTTTCCAAATATGTTTGGTTCAAATCAGAAAAAATTTAACTGGTACGATCCACATAGATCAGTACAGCAGTTAATTTTTCAGAACATGGTTTTCAAGTAAGGTATTTCAATTTAAACTCTTTCCATTTTTATTGATAATTTCCTACTCTGGGGATAGTAAGGTATAGTTGCTTGAACAAAGCCATGGTTTTCCCAATGTTTTGACCTATTCATCGTACTGTTTCATATTCTGTATAAACCCTTGACATCCAAAAATTATATTGAAATTTGTATTGCTTTCTGAAGCCTGCAATAGAACTCACAGGGGACACTAAGCCAGCTGAAGCCCCATTCTTCTAATTCAAAAGTACATGATGAGTTTCCAATCATATTTTATGGGTGAAGCAATACAATTTTACCATCATCTCTTACGCAGACATCATTTAGCTGTTCATCACACTCATTAAAGTGTGTTGTTCTTGGAGTTACATGTCTAGAACTTTGGGTACAATTCATTTTACTGTTCTTGATGTCTAATATGAAAGCATTTCATTTTCAGTCATTTGCCTATCTTCTCTTTTTTAGTCAACAGGTCTTTGCAGCTGCGATTCACCTCTTCCAAGGCATCTAAAATAACTGCCATTGCCTGGGGATATTTATACATCAATTTTAACTTAATTCTAAAGTCTCTGAAATATACAGAAATAGTGAGAGTGAAGCAGTTAAAATTACAAAAAAACCATAAACAAACAACCAAACAACCAAACAAACAAAAACCCCAAAAAAACTCAAAACCAAAAAAAAACCCCAAAAAAACCCCAAAAACCAAAACCAAAACCAAACAAAAAAAACAGTAAAAGAAGCGTTTGTCTTCATGATAGTATTTGGTTCCAAAATTCTTATAATATTGAATGTGGAAGATAACTATCCACAGACATCCACAATGCATTCTTTGCATTTTTCCACACTGGTTACCATTTAGAAATACTGGTAAGTGAATGTATTTCTAGTGTTAACAGGAGTTACATCGTTCAAATGCACTTAAATGTGGCTTATCTCCTGGTAGCACATACTTTGCTGATTATTTACAGTTTTCATTTCAGTAGGTGCCAGCATTCAATGTCAAAATAGAAATGGAAGGTTTGCTTGTGAGAGTGTTGTGACTGCCATACTCTGACAATACTGGTTTTTGAATTACTGTTATTAGTCCATCTGTACTGAAAAATGTTACTGCTAAGATAAATTGTCATTTTAGCATTCATTAATTCAACCTAAGTAGGCATTTTGAACCTCTGTTTTTAAAAACTCTTTTGAAGGAAATGGAAGTTTTACCATTGAGTTCAACAAGTTTTGGGTGAGAATTTCTATGTCTTTTATATGGCTGGGTGTTTTTTAAAATTGGAAGCATTTGAGTATCAGAATTTTATATTTTTTTCAAAGTAAGTCAAGTCACTCAATGTCATTAAAAAAGTAATTATAATGTCTTACATTAAATTTTAATATTAATTTTTAATTTGAAGTTCGATTATCTGTGATAGCGAGACAATTTTCCTTGCTTCTCATATCTTCCCAAATTAATTGGGAAATCAAAATGGCTGGTTTTGGATGATTGCCAATGCCTTTGATCATCAGAGATCATTCAGTGTTATATACTGAGTGCCATTCTCATTTTATTTTCATTTTGTTTTATATACAAGATTAATTTGAAAGTTCAATTTCATCATAGAACATGATGTATTTAAAAAAAAATAGTGTTGTGAACATCACCTGTACATATATTTCTTTGCACAATACTATTTATTATTATTGTCATTGTATCATAAAATTACAGCTTGATGTAGGTTGGGAGGGAACTCTGGAGGTCATGTGGCTGGATATCTACAGATAATTTCCTAATTTATCTTTATACTCTACTTTTTTATGATCGCTGACACATTTCCAAGAGATATTGAAATTACTTAGCAAGTACATTCTCCAAACAATTTCAGAAGCCAATGGGAAATTGCTTCTTTCTTTTCTGGCACTAAGTCCACCTTATGCAGCAAACGCATGGCTTGTCAGATGGATCTGCATGATTTTCCCTCAACCCACCAACTTTAAAATGTCAGCCTTTGTAACAGATTTTCTCAGCTCTGTTGGGAAATTTCAACTCCCACGAGGCTTCAAATTTTACATAAACAAATGCTCCTACTCTTACATTTCTTCTTTGCTCCTGCTTTACAAATGAGACCAACAGGTATCTACTTAAATTTAGTAACTGATGTTCCTTTCATCATGACCCAGTCATTTGAAAAATTAAGACAGCCAACCTTTTTAAAAAGACAGTTTTAGAATGATCCAACATTAGAAGCAGTAGCAATAAAGAAACATAATTACTCCTTATCCAGAAAAAGAGCACAGCAACAGAAACTGTGATCTGAAAACCATGTAGAAGGTTCTGTATTTCAAAGTTCTTATCTCATCCTGTTTGACAAAATAATTGGGCATCAGATGGTGAATTAATTCTTAGTGGACAGGTTAGCAAATCAAAATTAACATTCAAATTGGACCATTCTTGGATGCTTAAGTAAAAGAATAAAGATGAAATGGTTGTGAAGACGGAATTATCTTTATGTGTTCTGAGATCCCTAAAGGACAGGTTCAATATGAGGCTGATGTAAAGAATTATATTCTTAAGCTTTGGTCATTTTCCAGGACCAATAATTTTAGAATCCTAATCATTATAAAATTCACTGGAGCAAGTTACAAAGAGCAGCTTTGCTCTCATTCATACAGAAACATGCTTTAAAGAATTCAGTCTAAATAGGTTTCAGTGTAATTTATATAACTGCAAGGCCTTCCACAGTGCCAAAGTAGTGTGAGTAGCCCTTTGTGAAAAATGAAACATGAGTCCATGGTGCCTAAGAGGTACAAAACATATCCCTGTGGACACTTCTTTTGAATGTGTGCATCTAGGTATGTTTATTGCATATTTTGAGTTTAGTTGATGTTTTTCTATATGATGAGATATTAAGGACTAATTATTAGGTTTGATAATGAAACCACACATACTTCAAAGGTACTACATACGTTCTCCTACTTTTTTTGGTTTTGTCTTACTCTAGCACACTGAGATTTTTGCTATGCTGCCTCTATAGGTTGCTAGGCAGCAAGACTTTATCCCCAAAGTGTGAGATCTGTTCTGCATGCTGAGATTATTTCCTCAGTGTTATGAATATCCTCAGTGGCTTGAGTCTTCTTGCTAAGGGGTTTCCTTGATTGAGAGCAACTGCTTCCAAAAGTCACTTGCTCTCTGTGGGTTAGCCCTTTTCTCTGATGTGCACAAATCCTCTCATATTGTACTTCAAGAAACCCTGCAGCAACTGAGTTGTAGTCCCAATTGCTACAAGCCCTTTGTGATTGTACCTTACTATGTGCTGCATGTGCCAGTTGCTGTGTAAAAGAGAGCTTATGTGAAAAATTATCTCAAAAAGGCATAAGGACACAAATATTTATATGTGCCAAAGCTAATGAAAATTCATTTAAAGTCCACAGTGTCCAGAGGTGGGCAACGAGGATGGTAAGGGCTTTGCAACACAAGCCCTGTGAAGAATGGCTGAGGGAGCTGGGGATGTTTAGCCTGGAGAAAAGGAGACTCAGAGGTGACCTTATCACTCTCTAAAACTTTCTGAAAGGTGGCTGTAGTCAGGTGGGGGTTGGTCTCTTTTTCCAGGCAGCAACTGACAGAAAGAGAGGACACAGTCTTAAAATGTGCCAGGGCAAGTTTAGGTTAGACATCAGAAAAAAAATTCTTCACTGAAAGAGTGATTGGGCACGGAAATTGTCTGGCCAGGGAGATGGTGGAATTACCATCCTTGGACTGGACGTTGCACTCAGTGCCATGGTTAAGTTGATGAGGAAATGTTAGGTTAGTTCATAGGTTGGACTCAATGATCTCAAAGGTCTTTTCCAATCTAGTTTATTCTATGATTTTTAAAGTTGTGCCTTTTTTATTTTTATTTTTATTTTCACCTAGGGCAAATTCTGGATGTGCTGGAGAAGCATAATCTGAATGACAAAACTCTTGTATACTTTACATCTGACCAAGGGGCTCATGTTGAGGAAATCTCCAGTGCTGGAGAAGTCCATGGAGGATACAACGGCATATATAAAGGTGAATATTCTCTGATTTTTCTTGAAAAATGCAAGAAGAAAGCATCTCCTTGGGTTTGCACCAAAACTGTAATGTAGCCAGGGTCAAAATCTTTGATATAATTACAATAAAGTAACAACATTTGTTTTTATTCTTTTTAATGAAATTCAATGAGTTTTCTTGTCTCTTTAGGAGAGATTATTTTCTTTTCATTCTTTCATTAGGTAGAGGCTGTGTAATATGTTTTCCACTCATATTTCAGGGGTCAAGATCAAATAAATCCAGCAATTTTTGGAAAGTCATTTACCCAGCTTGAAACTTTTAGTTGTAGAGATAAAAAAGTAATTTTTCCTTAGGTTTTTTTTTTTGTTGTTGTTGTTGTTGTTGTGGTTTTTGTTGTTTTATTTTGGTTTGGTTTGATTTGTTTTTTTTTTAATATATATAGTGTCACAGAACTACAAAATCTCATAGTAGTTGAGCCTGGAAGGAATCTCCCAAGGTCTGCAATCCCAGCCCCTGCAGAGCAGGGTCAGCTGTAGCGTGTTGCTTAGGATTATATACAGTCAAGATCTGAAAATCTCCAGTGATGGAAACTTCATAGCCTCCTTGGGCAAGTTTCTCTAGTGTTTGATCATGCTCACCATAAAAAAACTTTTTCATATGTTTAGAGTTTTCTGTGGTTTATTTTTTTGCCCATTGCCTCTTGCCTGCCAGTGGCCCCCCACTGGAAAGAGTCTGGCTCTGTCCTCTTTACTCAGGTAAATCCATGTAATCCCTACAGATGCATAAGATTCTGCAAAGCATTTTCTTCTCCAGAATGAACATCTCTCAGCCTCTCCTCACATATTGAATGCTCCAGCTGCTTAATCATTCATCACCTTCCTTTGAACTCATTCCAGTATGCCCATGTACCTTGTACTGGGGAGCTCTGCCCTTGGCCCCGGTGCTCCAGGTACGTCTCTCCAGTGCTGAGCAGAGAACAGGTCTTGCTGGAAGCGTTCTTCCTCCTGCAGCTCAGAGTGTGCTGTCCTTCCTTGCCAGAAGGGCACGTTGCTGGCTCATGTTCAGAGGTTGCTCATTAGAACTCTCCAGTTCCTCTCTGCAGAGCTGCTTTCCAGCCAGTTACTCCCCAGCCTTTGCTTTGCTAGAGGGTACTGCTGTGAAGATGCAAGAGTCAGTATTTCCTTTGCTGAACTTAATGGGGTTCCTTTTGGCCCATTTCTCCAAGACAGTCAAAGTCCCTTTGAATGGTCACACACTTTCCACTCTTGCCTAATTTATGTCACCTGCAAAACTTCAAAAAGGAAAAAAAATCAGGCATACAGACTAAGCAATAACCATGCAAAGAGGTTTTCAAGCAAGAGGACCCCACAGTTTTTAGTCAGTAGATATCTGTCTGAGAAATGACCCTTATATTTTTAGAGAGCTTCCAAGGAAATGCTCCACAAGAAAAACAAGCGATGCCAAAGTTATGAGGTCTATCAGATGGGTCCCCTTGGGCTAACACCAGAGTGAAATGTATCTTGAACATTAGCAGATAGGCCTTGCATAGTGATTTAAGTAATTAAGGAACCATATGGTTACATATCTGTAGCCGTAGGCACAGCCTGAGGTGTTTTAGAAGCTCTAAAAAATATTTGCCTTCTAGAGTGCCAGACATAAGGTACAGGATAAATGATAAGGAAGGAAAAAATACACTTGGGAATATGTCTTCTTGAGGAACTTTGATTAAATGGAGTCTTTTCTCTCAAGCCTTGCAAAATTTTGTATTCATACTTACAGTGTAAAAAAAAAATTGAAATAGATCTTACCTGGATTAAGAAAAAAAATCTGATTGATAGGTTTAGTTGGGTAGTAATGGGGCACCTTTTTTTAAAAAAAAGGAAAAATTGTGTGATTTTCAGTTAACACCTGTGCTGTGGTGACAAATGGGTTAGAAAATGATCACAATGTAAGAAACAAAATTATTATTTGAAGAGAAACATTCTTAATAAAATAAAAATAAATTAAAAGACCATACAATTAGTTGAATATAGTTTAACATTTTAAAATACAATTAATTCTGCTTTATATTCCATTCCCTCCATCTCAGAATCATTCCTTAGTTTAACACGTATATTATGCATCATTTTGAAAAGGACTTAAGTAGAAATGATCAATTAATTGCATAGCTAGCAATTTTCCTACATAGGAATTTATTAATATTAAAAGTCATGTGCAATGAAAAGTATCATCTGTACATTTCTGGCAGAGTTAATGAGAACCAGACCTGTGAAGCCCCAAGACTCAGGCACTGATAGAGCAATGTGCCTAAAAAAGCAAAAGGACAATCTTTATGCTGCTGGTGCCTATGTCTGCATACACCAGGATTTAGCATCCTGTGGTGTGTAGTATAAAAACCTGTGAGACATACACATCCTTTTTCCCTCCCTGTTTCTGCTAGTCAATCTCCACTACTCGTCTTTTTGCATCTGGGTGCTGTATGAATGCAAATGTGCATCAAGGCTCTCCCTCACTCTCACTTAACCTTCTCGTCAGAGCTGGAGCAGTATGCTCAGCAGTAATTGGTTATGCCCTAAAAGCTCTCAACCGGTCTCCACAATTCTAACTCACTAATTTCTCTTGATACCTAGCCAAATAAGTACCAATAATAAAATTTAAGAGGGGTTTGGAGAGTTAAGCTGGTGCTGCAAAACTCAATGCAAAAAGGGGAAATTGCTGTTTGAAGGTTTTATTACTCTGGATTCTAACTACAGAACAGTTCACCATGAGTTTGGACAGCCCTTGAAGTTAGAAGCCAGATCTAACATGGTGTTTAACAATTGCTGTCTGGTTTATTTCTGCAGTATTCCTTTTCAGAAGACATTATATAGTAATAGCGAAGTGATGGATCAAAATCTCTTTCTGGTGGCCTTTTTCTGACAGTTGTTTATCAGGATCTGTGTAATAAATAAAATCCCTAAGAGGATCCTAATCCTAAACAGTATGACTTTGGTTTAAGATGTCAATTCTGACAAAGATTCTTAACATTAATTATATAAATTTTTATCACATAAATTTCCACTTTGAGTCTTCCTAAAGCCTGAGCATAGCCTCTATCACTTGTCCATGAGAACATAGTGCTTTTATTTACTATTTTGAAATGGGACAGTTGCAAGTTTCATGGAACATCTTGAGGTTTAATAACATTTCCTCACTGATACAGCATAAAGGAGGGAAAAGTTTTAAATCTTCCCCATATATGGTTTGTATAATTTGTATAATTTTACAGTGCCTCTTTGCAGAAGCAAAATTCGGAAGATAATCGTCTCTTCCATCTCTCTTATAATTTTTAACTGATGAGTTTTTACTTGGCCCTATTTTCTTGTTATTTTTCTATGTGAATTACTTTGCTTTCAAAACTGAAGTAAATATACTAAAATAGTAAGGGGCTTAACACAGTGTAGCATCAAGGTAGGTACTATTGTTTTGGGGTGTTTTTGCAAAGGCTGTTTGTTTTCTCTTTTTGTTTCCTGACTATTTTGATTCATGACAATCTTTTGTCTCCTCATCCATGATTAATGTTCCAGTAACTTTTCCTGAAGGATTTAAGGATTTAGACCCTGATTTTTAAAAAAAATCTACTATAGGTCTGTGAGACCAAAACAAGGAATGAATAACCAGCACTTAAAAAAAAAATACTGTAAAACAAGTTTATATACTGCAGTGATAAGTTAGTTCAGCAGGGTTTCTTAAAGCTGTTAGTAAACCTTTTCCTTCCTGTAAGCCACAAAGCAAGCTGACCATTACTCTGGCCACAGGAATCATGCTGTGGCATATCTACTGATATTTGTTGGAGTTTGCTTTTGACTTGAAAGAAAGCAATAGTTGACCTTTTTTCCAAATGTACTGTGTTTTTATATTCTTGCTGAATGACCCAGATTTTTAAATAATCGACCCATCTTGTAATTTTGACTGAAACAAAAATTATCTTCAGTGATCACTTCATTTGATTGGAAGAAATGTTAGATGAGAAACTCAAATGAGCCATGTCTATTCCATTCACCTGTACAAAAGTAGCACATTAAAAATTAACAAAAACAGTACTTGAAACAAATTAAAAATCAGTAAAATAAAGAGTAAAGTTGTCATTGAAAATAAATTGTTGTTCAACCACTTTATAAAGTAAGCAGTAGTAACCACTCTTGATTGTTGATACTTGTGGCTTAAAGTCCAGTATAGATGGGTAGAATAATTAATATCTTTGTGTTTATCTATCATTCAAGTGAATAAATTGGGTTTGGAAGCTTTGGTTTTAGAAGATTATATGAAGGAAAGGGTAGTATGGTTATAATCCAGGTGATTTAAGAAAGTTATTTAAAATAGTTCTCATCATTCATAATTTATAATGTTAATAGTGATATACTGTAGAATTCCCCTCTATATATCATCCTTTGTAAAAGCTCTGTTGCCAGAGTTAAGTAATAGCAGTCAATTTAAACCAGAGGGGGGAAAAAGAGATATATTCTTCTAGCTTAGATTTGAAATGAGGTTAAAATGGAAATTTGCCATCATGTTTTGGATGACTGCAGAGAGTTATGTCTGTATTTTGCCTGTTCCTGCAGATTTTTCAGGAAAGGTGCATGTAGGCTATTGTTCAATATAACACTGAAAGGTGCAACTACTCAGAAAGCGTAAACAGCTAAGCAGGAAAATACAGCCTGGTGTGTTTTGTGCTGTTTCAAAAACATTTTTAGAATAATTTAAGAGAACAAAAATAACACAAAGGTAAGTTGCCTAGTGTTTGCAAGGCATACAGGCAACTAGGTTGTGGACTTTTCTATGTTTCTATGTTGTCAAGTCTGATACAAATACAAAACTTGTGAGCCAGGTCCTTAAATATTTAGATATTTTGTTTCAAAATAATGATATTTTGTAGAATTTTTTTTTTTTAGCCATTTAGATGTTCGCTACATGTTTTGAGCAACCTTGATTTATTTTTTCTTTAAGGAAAAAAGAATGCAGGTATCTTGTACGAAGTTTAACGGCTAGAGTTTTAAGATGATAAATGTCCAGGGATTTGTAATTGTGTAATGGCATAAAGCACCTGCAGTCACTAAGCACAATTCTAATAAAAATGAACACCATGTAAGCAGAGATAATAGAAGGCAGTCTTCTGCAATGACCTGTAATTCCTGCCCTGATTCCCTGCTATTCCCAGTCTCCAGAGATGTAAAAAAATTATGCTCCAATTAGCCTTTTGAAAGGAAAACAGCAGTCACTTCTTCATAGACGTAAGTGAGGAGAAAGCCCTGCTGTGGAATCCATTTTGCTTTTTCTACCTTACAGCAGGGCAGCAGAGTTTGTGGAGTGTTCCTTTGTGCTTGGGTAATGTGCAATTTTTCTGTCCTTTTCTTCTGATTTAAGAAAATTGTACTGTGAACCTAAGAGCTGTGAAAGTGACCCAATATCTGGGTTTTAAAAATTGCAACATGGGTGAGAATCAGATTTAGTTCTTACTTTGAAATCTGTCTTCTGATGACACAAGAAACAACAGTATGACAAGACTTTATTTAAACATCCAGTCTAGCTAGTACTCTTACTAGGTTCAGACAGGCATACAGAAATAAAAGGAACATCATACCTAAAGCTACCTAAGGTATAGATCAGCTCTTAGTGTTGTCTGTTTGTTGATACCATTCAGCCATAAAGCTGCTGTCATGTGTGCAACACAAATAGGATCTGGCTCATTAAGTAAATTACCTCCCTGGTGTAGCTGTTCACCAAAAGCATGCTAATCTGACAATAACTGTAGTTTTATGGCCTTATGCTTGAATTTTTATTTGTATTTAACAGTTCTCACTCAACAGGATTTTCTATGCACCGTAGCTCAGGCAGGTTATTAGTCTTTCCTGCTGTGTGACACCTAATTCCCAACAAACTTTGAAAAACTTGAATGGCTGTTGTACAGGGGTAGACTCATCTTTTCTACAGAAGATGGACACAGCCTATGGACATCTACACTGATCTTAACCAAACAGAATTAACAACTGATCAGCTTTCTTTTGAGTGAACTTCCTTCTGGTGAAAGGTGTTCTATGTCTCACCAAATAACACTTTATGAACTTATAGCTACATTTTATTTAGAGTTGTGTTTTGAACATAATATTTTACTAGAGTGTAAACAAAAATAGGATATGTATCTCTTTCCTGAGTTTTTGAATAGCACTTCATCATGAGAATGGAATTACATTTAACTCAGCAATGACAGTAAACTTTTAAGAGTGTTCTAGAAGAAAGATGATCCTGTTGAGATCAGATCTTGACACTGGTTTCAAAAAAAAAAAAAAAAAATTTAAGAAAATGTTGTTGCTTTACATAAGGCTGAATATTAAAAAGTCTAACTTTTCTGATGTCAGACTAGATGTGTCCCTGACTATTCAATATCATGAATTCTGATAAAGCCTGTGAAAGACATTAAGCAAAAATCTGATATAACAAAGATTCATGAGCTAATGGTCTTTCAGTCACAAGAAAAGAAAAAGGTAAATTTATACTAAAAGGAGTAGTCTGTCTTGAAGTTACTACTTACCTTTACAAACAGTGAAAATCCTGTGGGAAACCAGTTGAATTCTGAACACCCTATGCTGAAATGGAAAACATCATCTAGAAGTCAGTAAAATAGACAGCAGGTATTGACATCTGTTAGGTGTTTGGGATGTTTAAGATGCTGACAAAACAGAACTGTTGAAATACTTTGTTGTAATTTTTTTTCTTTCTTTTTCTACTTGAACAAGGGAGATACAGGAAAAAACAGTCCTGTAGCAGTTTTGACTGAGCCATGAATTGGTTTGATTCATTTAGTGGCAGAAGTCCAACCCATATATTCCTGTTTTTCCAGACATTTTAATTGTATAAAATAAACTCAATTTATTTCCAAATGGCCCTGAACATGTTTAACCCATCCAAAACCCATCTGTTTAATGGAGGTTTCTTTTTCAAGTGATATATAAATTTCAAAGGTCACCCTGAAGTGCTCTACATAGTCACAACTGTGCAGGACATTGGAAATAGCATTTTTGATGCTTCTTTATACAGAGTTGTCAGTTATTTATTTAGTAATGGTGAGCATGCTGTCACAGAATAAACCCATTGCCCTCTGCAAAAGGTGTTGGGAGGACTGGGCAGTGAGGAGTCTTGTAGAAACAGTAAATGACTGCAAGTCACTGCTGAATGCAATCAGTAGACAATGCATTTGATGCAACTGTGTTGGTTTAGAATGCAAAAAGTTCTTCACAGCATCCTGAGAGTTATCATCACTGAAGTGAATTTCTTTGTAATGCATTGAATAGGAGAGTTCAGTAACATACTTAAATCAATACTTTATTCTATATAAAGTCATTAAGCACCATTTTTAATAAAATGTCATGTACTTGCTCTGGGTTCATACTGTAGACATCTAGGTAAGGCTCTTTTTTTTTTTGATTTCTGTTTTTGGGTTATAGGTTCACATATCTATGGGGCACACTTTCTAGATCAATTCCTATGTGAAGATTCCAGTGAAGTGCTTTGTAATCTCCTACAGCTACTCTTTTTTGTGTGTGTAATTTAAATGCATTTTATAAGCTCTGTCTAATACATTTTAGTAAATTTACAGAGAGAAAGTATTAAAGAAGGTAGAAAATCTAGAAACTTAAGAATAGGATAAATATGTCTAATGGAAAGATTCTAGCTTTATGACAGAATGTTTAATATTTGGAAATTTAATCTTATGGGATGGCATTATCTTAAAAGAAATTGATTTCTCAGTAAATAAAACTCTTTTTTTCAGGTGGAAAATCAACAAACTGGGAAGGAGGTATTCGTGTGCCAGGTCTTCTCCGTTGGCCTGGAGTGGTTCAGGCTGGTGCCTCTATTGATGGGCCAACGAGCAACATGGATATATTTCCTACCATAGTCAAACTTGCAGATGCACAGTTACCCTCTGACAGGTACAGTTTGTAGTCATCTCTGTTTTAGAGAAAGTGTCATAAGTGCTTTATACATTCTGGTGATATCTAGTAAGATGGATGTGAGAATGTAAATAAGAAACTAGGTTTTCTACTTGCAATATTATGTTGTTTCTTTTCATACTGACATACTGATCATATTTTGCAGAAATGTCTTATGTAAGTACAGCTTAACTCACAGAATGAGCACCAAGCACCAAAAAAGATAACAGAATATCATCAGAGCAATGTACTGTCAAATCAAACTTGGAATTACTTACTAAAAGTAAAAATGAATGTATCAAAAAGGTTCTGTTCTGCATGAGTGAATTTGGTGGAAAAAGAATCTTCAAGTGTAAATTACTTTAAACTTCATGAGCTTAGCCTTGACCTGTTTAATATCACAAAACACATCAAAATGCCAGCTAGGCTTTTCTCACAGTTTTGTTTGGGATTTTTTATTTTCTTTTTTCCTTTTTTTCTCTGTACCTTGTTAGTCAAAATAATCTCAAGCCACTGGACTTGCACAATTCCTCAGATACTTTCCTGACATTGCTACATCTGCAGGCTTTATCCTGTTTGAGAGATACACAGACTCAGTGGAAAGATGCCTCTGCCTAAATGCTCTTGCTATCCAAATCAAGTAGAGAAACCTGTTGATAAGCATATGCTTTGAACACACTTATGACTCACAAACCACTTTTGAGCACAAAGCATCAAGAATCCACGTGGGAAAGCCCAGTGGTGAGCAGAGTCACTGTGCTAATGATTGTTCATTGAGTGTTTCAAGGAAATGGCAGGGCAGGACAAGTCTAGGACATGAAAAATTAGTCAGGTTGGTCCTGAGAAATGCTCCACAGGCAGTAATTCTGACGAACCTCAGAAGTTCTGATTGTTTTTTTTATGTGGAAGATCTTTTGCATTTCGTTTTCATATTGCTTGAGTGAATACCAAGTACTCATTGAGTGAATACCAAGTACTCATGCTTTCTTTGATCTCCTTTACAGAAATTCAAATATATTTATGTAACTCCCACTTGTAGGTTGCTCCACTGTGATTCTTCTGTGTTAGATTGATGCCAAAAGTACTGCTTTTGGCAGTACTTACATCTTAGATCACGGACTAGCTTGAAGTATTTTTGTTCCAGCAGCTGGGTTCTTATAGCTCCACTGAATTCTTCCTGAAAAATAAGAAAAATTAATATAGTTAATATTCTGTCACTGTGAGGGAGCAGGTTAAAAAGGAACAGAAGAGATGCTCCTAGTTAAAGAAGAGAAATTAGTCATTGGAAAGAAAAGTCTTGCATATTCTTCTGAATCCAGCAGCTGTAGCAATTCTTGAGTACTGGAGACAGTTTTCTGGAGATGTCTTTTTCCCCATCAACAGGCACTACAACAGAAAGTGTTCAATAGACATTCATCTGTTAATGAGCAAGCTTGCAAGACAAGGGCCTGTTACCCAGGCAAGAAAACATGAAAAACTGAAAGTGGGAAAGAGACTATTTCAACAGACCCCCACTGACAGGGATTCACTCACATGGCAATTATCAGACAAGATAGCTTTCAGAATTCCAGGAAGTTTTCCTGCCCATCCTTTGAGAAAAGTACTTCTTTGAATGGCTTTGTTGCATACTGTTGCTGACAAGAATGTAATCATCACATGTGACTTTAAAAAGTAAACTTAGTACCTGTCGTGCAGTAGTTACACTAATGTGAAAAGTGTTTTATGTAAAGGTAATAAAATGATCATGTATGTAAAGTACTGAAAATCAACATAGACCTTTTAGAACTTCTTATAAGTTTCAAAATTTTTATGAGATGTTGCTCAAAATTCTTGAGAAAGAAGAACTTGCAGATCTGTGTATTAGCAAAAAGTAATTTCCTAAAAAACTTGCCGAAAAATGTGTAATTCATAGCAGGTGAAAAATGCAGACTGTGATTTCTCCCCTGCCAGCTGATATCAACAATTCAAAGATTTAATTTAGGGAAACAGTTAAAAGTCTTGCTTATTTTATAACTCAGTTTTTATGTAAGTTGACTGATTCCTTCAAAACACAATTAAATTTTCCAGCAGCATTTAGCGAATTTATATATATTTATGTGTATGTGTGTATTTGTAGTTGATAAATGCATATGTAAATCATTCATTTTCAATTTTTAAATTAAAACTTCTGTCTTAAATTCTGGCATACATAATATGGTGGACTTACTACCACTACTTCTAGGGGTGATAGCACAGAACAACATATTTTCTCTAGTTTTAGGGTTACTTCGGCCAAACTACTCCCAAAAACTTAAACAGATGTATGTGAAGGACTGTGTTGTAGCAATTTATTCTATTATGTGTGTTCACTTTCTCAGAAGCGAAAAAGAAGAGTTGAGGGAATTATTAATAATGAGAAAATGTAAAATTTTTTCCTCGGGTAATGTAAAAATCAAAGAGAAGAACTCCTGAAGGTTTTTCTCCAAATTGACCAGTTGGAGGTGGCCATTCAGATTTGGGATTTTTTAAGCAGCTGAAGAGCAGAGTTATAATATCTTCTCAGGAAAGTGAGGTGTCAGTTATTTTTCTGACTTTGAAATGCTTTCTAACTCAGGATTATTGATGGGCATGATCTGCTACCTTTACTTCAAGGAAAAGTTACTCGATCTGAGCATGAATTTCTCTTCCATTACTGCAATGCGTATTTAAATGCAGTGCGCTGGCATCCAAGAAACAGTAAGTAAACTTGCCTGTTCATATTTTAAATATTTAATATAATTTTTATTGCAGCTTGAAAAGAATAAGGAGAAAGCCTTGGGCCCTAGTAACAAAAAAGTTGTTTAAAATATCTAGCCTTTTTCCTTCTCTTTCACTTTTGTCTGTGCTGTTACATTCCTATTCACCATTTCTCTGTTTGACATTATCTGGTTGTTATGTAT
Source organism: Cisticola juncidis (assembly GCA_013400215.1). Classification (NCBI taxonomy): domain Eukaryota; kingdom Metazoa; phylum Chordata; class Aves; order Passeriformes; family Cisticolidae; genus Cisticola; species Cisticola juncidis. Next base: position 84,080 of record VXBR01001552.1, on the reverse strand, counting down.
TATTGTTAAATATGAATACTGAGATCTATAGTATCTGAAAATGTCCTTTTTTAAACTTTCATGAGAGAGAGGCTGTGCAACAGAATGAAGTAGTCAAGGTTGACTCTTACATCGTCCTAAAAATACAATGGTAGTAGGATGGTTTGCTGAATAACAGCACAAGTATGATGCCAGTCTGGCCGTTTTTATTATTCAAATAGCAAACCATAGAAGAATCACTGAGTCAAAGTCATGATTATCCAATAAATGAATATGGTATTATAGAGTTCCTTTTCATGCTTTTTATGAATGACATAATTCTACTTTGTGGGCCAAGGAAAGAAGCATTCGTCACTGATTTACTCTTTTTTTTTAACTAACAGCTCACTGGTTTTGGTAGGACCTTCCACATTAACCAAAGCATATTTCCCTTTCTATAAAAATCTCTGTGCTGAATGAAGTTAGACACCGATTTGTCCCATCCCAATTGACATTGGAAGTGATGGCTTGTGTTAAAGTTGCAAAATAATGATCCAAAACAAGCTTTGGCTTAGAATTTTTTCATTTGTTTTGGGAAGGACTTGTTCAGTAGTTACTATGCAAACTTAAAGTATTTGGAAACTGTCTTCTTGATGATCTGTAGGCTGACTCTCTACCTATCTTGGACTCTAAACTAGGAAAAGGGAAAATATTATGTATAATATTTATTTGCCATTACTGTGCCTTTATGTCTTGCATTTGATAAATGATCATAAGGAAGAAACAAGCAATCAGATCTAGAACCATTTTGTGTCTGGTCTTGGATAAAGTTATTCTGCATCATAATGAGAGAAGTGGGCAGAGAAGCTGTTTTTCTCAAGCATACACCTTTGTAAGATGATATAACCCTTTTCTGAGGAAAAGGTCATCCTTATTATCCCCTGAAGGGGAATGCAATGGGAAATGAATGTGAACAACAATGGGAGACTAGTCTACTGCATTTACTTGATGAGCAACAGCAATGTAGAATGTGATTCTTTCCTTCTCCAAGGCATTGAAATTATAGAGCCCACTCAGAACCTGCCTATAGCATTTTCATAACATTGGGCTGGCTTTTGTACGGAAGGTTCTTGTGATTTAATTCCAGACAGCAACTAAGCCTAACAGAACCACTCTGTGGCTCTTTCTGGGATGGGAAAGAGAACTGGAAGGGTAGAAGTGAGGAAATTCATTAGCTGAGATAAAGAAAGTTTAACAGATAAAGCAAGAGCCACACATGTCAGCAAAGCAAAACAAGGAATTCATTCATTATGTCCCATTAACAGGCAGGTGTTCAGCCATCTCCAGGAAAGCTGGCCTCCATCACACATAGTGGTGACTTGAGAAAACAAATGTCATCACTGAATATTGCCCCTTTCTTCTTATTTCCACAGCTGTCTATGCTGAACATGATGTCTCTTGGTCTAGGATATGCCCTGGGTCAGCTGTCCCTGCAGTGCTCCCACCAAGTGCTCCTTGTGCACCCCAGCCTGCTCACTAGTGGGACTGGGGAGAGGCAGAAGAGCCTTGTCTGCTCAGTAATAAATAAAACATCCCTCTTATCAACACTGTTTTCAGCACAAATGCGAAAAACAGCCCCATAGTAGCTACTGTGAAGAAAATTGGCTCTATTCCAGACAAAACAAGCACTAAGGGGTTTTGATATTCTACCTTGTCAGCTTACATTGTAGTGAAAGTAGAAAATAGTCAGGTATTCCTCTCTGTTGCCTTATGTACTAGTCCTGTGTGAGGGCCTCACACCATGTTCAACATCTCCTGCACTTCTCTGGTGATGGGCCCTAACCCAATTGTCCAACTAGGAATGGTTATTCCTTCATTAAACATGTAATTCCTATTAATTTCAAAGATACACTTTTTGAAGAACAAAGCAACAACAACTTAGAAGGGAAAGCTTATAACTGTTAAGGAAAATATGATGTCTGTATTTATTGATTAAAGTGCAAGGTAATGGTACATATGTTGTGCACTTATTAATGCATATATCGCGAGATTGTTTACTATATTTATTTTCTGGGAAGTCTCAGTATGCATGTCAGTGACAACTTGCATATTACACTATGTTTTCTAGACATTCAGAGTGTAGAATTAGCTTTGATCCTCAGGAAAAATGCATATACCAAGAATTGAGAGGAAAGCTAATTGGTCCCTTTTTCATCACCTCACAGTTCCTTTAGTAACTTTATCTTTCCATTAATAGATTTACAACATGGTGCAGTTGAGACCCATCGCTCTGTTCTTTTGGAATTTTCTTAGCTATCTGATTGTTTACTTTCTTGGGGTCAAGATTCTCACGCTTCTAACAGTCTCTTAATGTAAAAATAGCTCTACTTAACGGTAGTTTTTTGTTTACATTCCTTTTTGGAGGAGGAGGAGAAGAACTGATTGACTGTCTGTTTTACCAGTGTGGTTGGAGGGGTCGTGATCCTATCTTCCAATCCACAACTGGTGCCAAAAATGTATAAATATGAAAGAAAGTTCTGCCCCTTCTTTCCTGCTGGGACATCTGTGAGACTCGTGGTTCTTTCACGTCCAACTGTGTCAGAGACCCCTTTTGTTGTTGTTGTTTAATTTTTGACTCTTAAATATATGTATTAAATAGGCAGATCTAGTGTGCATGAAACTTTTGATAGTTGCACATTTTTCCCTTGCTTGCAAAATTCTAGTCTCACTTAAGCAGGGGTGTTTCTGACATCATTCAAGGAAGGTCAGAAACTTAAGAGTGAACAATTACCATTTTGAATTTATATATTTAGAGGCTAAGAGTTCCTCATAACCAAATCAATACACATCTTCATTAAGTTATATTAGTTAGGTCAGTTATTGCATTCACAATATACTTTCCCCTTCATCAGTCCTTTGAAGGATCTTTTAGAGGATGTGTGCTATGCAATGATCTTCTCAAACAAGTCTTCAGAATTTAAATCCTCTGTTTTCTAGAGAGTCATGAGGAAAATAATCTCTTAGGTTTTTTTCTCTTTTCTTTTTCTTTCTCAGCCACAGAAATAAGCTAACACCATTTTTTCTTCATGTTGCTTTGACTCACATTTTACCTCATGCTAGAAAATAATGTACATAATTCTTCACATTCTGAATTTAAAAAATGAATGAAATATTAGGCAATTTTCTTTTGCTCTCACATATTTTTGCATGCTGATATTTCACAGAATTGCAGAATTACAGAATAAGCTGATTTGGAAGGAACCCACAAGGACAACTGAGTCCAACTTGCTATAATTGCTGTGGAAACAGCCAAGATACATAGATACATACTAGCCCTTGAAGGATGATTTCCTGTTATTTTGAAACTTTATAAATACATGTAATTTCATTTATCTGTTAAAAATATAGAGAGGAAGTGTACAACTACATGTAAAAAAGTAAAGTGATTTCCCATTATCAATATTTTTTCTGCACAGCTGCCTAGTATATTGTAGAAGTATCAATATATGAAAGCAACACCTTCAGAAAAAACCCACTACATTTTCTTTCTTCCTAGTAAGGTGTAATTATCTAGTTTTTTTAAAAGCATTGAGTAATTTTTTTAAATCATTAAGCATTTATATTGAAAATAAAACAGATGTAGGATCTGCCTTTGCTTTCGTGAGCTGAGCCACCCAAAATTTTGTATTGCTTTTTGTGATGTACCTCAGATGATACTTTGGCCTGTTTTAAGTCTGATCACATTCTTCTGCTTGAGCAAGTTGACCACTACTTCTGTATTTGCTAACTTTATAATTTAGCATAACAGACTACTAAAAAACTACCAAGAGCACTGTCTCCAGCATACTGGCATATGAATCAGTACTATTAAAAAAGCATTGCTGTAACAACTTAATTATAAGGTGAGGACTAATCAGATACAGAGCAAACCTATAGTTGAATGAAACTGCATCTTTCAGGTTTCACTGATTGTGTGCAAAATTTTGATTTGATAAGGAGGAAATGTATTGTAATGCTGTGTAATAAACATTGAGAAATATAATGCATTATAAAGAAATAATGATCTTCACAGTATTTTGGTACTAGTGATAAAAATATACTAATTTTTCTGATAAATGTTACAGTGACTTTCCTAGCAGCACTTCACATTCTCTGTTTGAAAACAGATTTAGTTATTCAGTGGAATCTGTCATTCAGTAAACAAAAGAAAAGGGGATTTTCTATGGCAAGTTCAATTGAAGCAGACTAGACTGCAGCACCAAACTAGCTTATTGTGCAAATAAAATGACTTTTAAAGACAGTAGAAATTCAATGAAAAGCTTTATATAGAAATTTCCCACTTTGCTTCACTTAGCAAAGAATGTACATTTCAATTAGTGTTTATATTGAGTTTCTTGAATGCTATGATCTGCCTCAGTTACTGAAATTATTTCAATCAAATTCACCAGTGAGGGATTCTTTCTGTAATATCACAGAGTTCATAGCTATTCTGGTTCCTGGCTATTGCAATGTTTTCCAGCATCCAACAGTATTTAATGAGACGTTTTGTTCTATGGCTAGGGGTTATAGGCCCTTCCTAGTCATTAATTTAGCCTTTTTCTACATTTTCAGCTGTAAAAAATGAAGGTTAAAAACAAACAAAAAGTAAATGAGAGAGAAATATTTTGGTTTGCAGTTTTCAGATGATATATATAGGATAAATTTACAGAATAATGTTTTGGGGTTTTTTTAAGAGGTTTCTCCAGATTTAGTGTGACTAAAGACATTGGAGTCATAATAAAGAGAGGACAAAGCATGAAAAATCTGCTCAGAAGGGTCATTCTGTAACAACTTCTGACCTGGACAAGTGCAACCTTTCTTGTGAAATTGAGTTAAAATAAGACCTCTTTCTGAAGAAATCAAATATGAGGAACACCCTCTACTTTCCCTTACCTCTCAAAAGCCCAAGGTTATGCATGCCTTAAAGGGTAATTGTTGCATCGCAGGGCAACAGTGACCATCCTGTCCAGGGAGGTACAAGCTGCTGGCAGGAAGGGCACAAGAGAAGCCTCTGTTTTGTCAAGCACGAGAATCCATTTTATTTCCCCCAGGACCAGGCAGGGGGAAGAAGGTGAGGGGAAAGACGGAGAGAGGGACAGGGGGCGAGTCATGGGGTTTTATAGGGTGTTTTAGGGGCAGAGTTTTAGGGTTTGGGTCAAAGGAAGGGTTAACACATGGAGAGTAAGATCAGATTTCAGCCTCTTAGAAAGGGGAAGATTCCTCAGGTAGTGAGGGTTACCTTATAAATACTGGGGCTTGCATTATTTATGGTGCCATTCTTAGCTTAATTTTTTGTAATATCACAATTTGTTCAGTGTTAATAGTTACAAACTGTAAAATGAGTTCATATGCTTATAATGCTGGCTTGTGAGCACGATGTTGTGCTCAGAGGAAAAACACAGGAGTTGGAGTTTAGGCAAGTAACAGAAACTGGAAAACTTCTATAAAGCTCTAGAACCAGCTTCAAATGCTTTTTCTACAGTCAAATTTTCAGTGAGAAGGTAGGAGAAACCTAGTGGTTTTCTCTAGCAAATACAAATGCATTCGTGTGTATAAGGGAGATTTTGGATTGTTACGTGGTGCCAAAACACTTGTTTGTAAATGCTTGTCTTTCCTTGTATGGTCTTCTTGGTACATCTAAGAAATATAATTATCCAGACATCCACAAGGTAAATGAAAAGTTCTGTTTACTCTGAATTAGAAAATATTAGAGTTTTTCCTATGCACTTAGTATTTTAAAGATCTCTCTTAATATTGCTTCCACTTTCTGAATATAAACAGAAAGTTTCAAATCAATTATTCTCTAAAGCCTCTCTAAAGCTATTATTATTATTATTATTACATTCTTAGTAATAACAGAGGACATTTTTAAGTGTGGTCTTTACCGTAGGGTGAACAAGTGGTACAGCAGCTTCATTTATGGATGTGGGATGTGCTTGTTATACACAGAAGACCCATTGGTAGAACCCATACCCTTGCCTAACTTTTCCTATTCTTTTTGTTTGCTTCCCTGAGGAGCTTATTGAATTTACGGTTTATTTGCCTTCTCTGTGGGCAACAAAGGACTTAGAAGATGTTACAGGTTAGTAAAGACTTACATTGATCCTGAGAATGCCAACAGTTATAGTTGCTTTCATTACTTAACAGTACAAAGGAAGGTAAATTTAATAGATGCTCGATCCAGAAATTTCTTCTTTTACACAACATCTTCAAAGGAGAGATACTACCATGTGACTTTCACTGCTGTCAAGGAAACATTTTGTTTCCTTACAAAGAAACATCTTTTTTTATCAAATCTTATCACACCAACCTTGTATCTTTTCTCAGAAAATAACAAATGAGAAAGGATAAAACAGAAAGAATAAAACATCTAAAGGAGTAAAACTTTCCCGTTGTCACAAAAATTCTAGATTTCTAGCTAGAAAGAATAGACTTTTTTTCTTCAGTTACAGTAAAATTGATGCAGGAACGTTTTTGTCTTAGGGGGCTATTTCCCCAGTGAAAGACCATGGTAAATGTCCCTTGACAGTGCCATTATACACACAGATTTTCAGTGATCTTATCAGAGTGCTTTTTCTTCATATAAAAATAGAAACCATAACATACTGATCTGTTGAATTGAAAATATCTTGATCTAAATTAGTAATATTTTTAGTGAACATTGAGAGGTTGACAGATTTCAGTGATCATACACTGGTAAAGCCATTTAAAGTAGATAATTCAGTATTATTTAAACTTCAGCTTTAATGGTTTGCTGTCAGATATTTTGTTGTGCACTTGTGACGTGTACAAAAGTAAAAATTTAACATATTTTTTCTGTATACTCCACAGCTAACACTTAAATGGAAAAAGGTATCTGAGTTAGAGCAACTGTCTGATATATTTGAATTTATTTATAAATTTAGCAGTAGTCAAAATAACAACCACATAAAAAACTAGGTAAAAAGGCACTGCAACTTTCAAAAATTAACTTCAGGATTCCAAGTAACATTTAAAGTGAGTTTTAACAATATCTGGAGCATTACACTTCCAAAAATATCTTTAGTTCAATGTTGGATTTGAGCCTGCAGCATTTTGCATGTTACATTCAGAACATAGCGCTGATTCATCCTAATTTTAAAATCATATTCAAATGGCATATGTTGTCTTAGGCAATGTTCTTCAAGTAGCTAATGCATGCACAACCCACATGGAGTATTCTGTGTGCCACAGCCTCTAACATCATATTATTCCTCCTAGAAAATAAAACAAACTATCTGTTTATTAGAGAAATTCCCTGGAAACTTGACTGTCAATAGCGAGGTGACTTCTCAGTATGGCATAAAAAGACCCTGCCATGAAAGGCAGAAAAAAAATAAACGTAGAAGAAAGCAGTGAATGGTTGCAGGCCAGGTGCACTTGAGCAAATCTAAGGTGGAGGCCAGTACATATCTGCAGATTATGTGCACTCTGTACCATGTAGTTGCTTCTAAATTTAAGTTCTGATCAGTACTTTGGACAAAACACAAGCAGAATTACTCAGTAATCAGTGAAACCATTCTCAGCCTGAGAAAAGCTCACATCTCAGTACAAAGAGTGGTCTTTCTGTTGCTTTCACACCATTTTCTGTGGTCACAAAATATCAGAGGGTATGTAAAACATTGAATTTTTCAAGTATCTTTTCTTAAGGCATCTATAGTTTCCTAAAACTGAAAATAAGGGGGGAAAAAACCCACAGTGAAACACCAAACAAATTTCTAAAGTTTTTTACTTTTTGTGTTATTCTAAGTACAAAAATTTTGTAGTGGATTTGTATGAAAGCTTTTCGAAACTGAAAGAGACTAAATTTCATTTGTAGTTTTTTATCACAGCTCTTTCAATGAACTCCTAGTAAAAAAAAAAAAGCAAATTAGGTGAAATAGTATAGAATTGTGACATTTTTCACATATATTCCAAGTTTTAGCCCCAAATTGATTGAAAATAATTCTTCAGATGCAGTTCGCTCATATTCAGGAGAATTTTATGGTTGCATGGTTGTGGGACTCTAACGTGAACATTTCTGAGATTCAATTACTCAGTCCTCTTCAAGACTGACATTTTAAAGCAAACTAGGTTTCTAGCATTCACAGTACAAGGGGGAAGTTAGAAATCATGGTTCACTCACAACATTAAAAGTCAACAAGACTATAAAACCTCAATAAAGATAATGATAAATTAGCACTTAGAATTACCACAAATGCTATAAAGAAAGGGTGTCCCTTTTAGGATTAGGAAATGTTAGCCATCCTTAAGATAATTCTGTCATTACTAGGTCTGTGCTAATTTTTCTTGTACAACCTGTTACCTGTCTGTCGAACATTAATTTTTAAATGGTATTATAAAATACAATATCATAGAAGCAAGATTCTCAATCATCTCACTTGCTCATTGAGAAAAGTAGAGTCTTCAAGACTCCATAGAATCTTCAGAATTAACTTAATTATATTATCTGGGCTGTTTTTAATGCCATAGAATTTTTACAGGCAGTTTTCAGTCTGTAAGTCTTTCTGTACGGTCATGTTTGGTTGAGACTGAATTGAGACTGAATCTCAGTCCTAAAAGCTTATAGTTACCTTAGCATTAGTTCATATCCTTGACAGCAAAACTTCTTAGCTACAAAGCTTTACAGCTTGGATTCAAAACAAATGTGTTGATTACTGTGTTGTTGATAATTCCAGTTTGAATTCTGTACTCTAGCTCTTTACAGAATTGAAATTTTGGAAGATTTTAGTTGATTCACATGGGTTTTCTTTTTTGGTTTGGTTTGTTTCGTTGTTTTTTTGGGTTTTTTTTACAAAGTTCCCCTCCCATCCCTACCCAATGCCAAGCTCCAAATACTTTATTATCTTCCAAAAGCCTTCATTGGTAATTAATCACTTGTTGAAGCTGCTAAAACAGTGCTGTGACACAAAGGCACAAAGTTAATTAGAGAGAGGTAATAACAACGTATAAATGGTTTCATTAAGATTTTGAGTTTAGCACTATGAAAGTACAAGAGTGAAATATTAGGCAAGAAAGTGTGAGTAAATAAATCTACCGGAGTGAAGAATTAGTTATTCTCTGAAAATGGTGTCTCAAAACTCTAGAATTTCTTTTGAATGCACTTTGTGCTAATTATAGGATGCTCTGGGAAACATTTAAATTAGGACTCATTAGTTCTTCATGACCACGGTATCTTAGAACTGCAAATCCTTTAGTTCCTTCAGGGTCTAAGTCCACTTTATCCCACAGCTGGCGATGGAGGCACTTTCATGCACTTTCTCTGCTTAATCTCTCAAATTATCCCAGTCTAGCAAATGGAAATTTGTTGGAACTACATTGCTGTTTGCTTTTGATCAGCTGTTACCTTTTTGTCTCAGACATGGTTGTTTTACCGAGAAATTAAATTCCTGGCCACAGTAGATAGACTGTGGGTTTTAGGCAATGATATAAAAATGGAATTTGCTGGGCTGTAGGATATCCCTCTCTGTTTTATGCAGCATATCTAAATTAGAAGCTAAAACAGTTCTTTTTTAATATATATATGTCTGCATCAGGTCCTCTATATGGTATCATAGTTTTATTGTCTGATTTCTCAAAGCCTAATGCTCAAACATAATTTTGATTCATAAATATTGTATAAAAGTTTAATGTTATGACTTCCACCCATAGAGGATGATACTGATAGCTCTATAATACTGAATGGTGGATTGCTTGTAGTATTTTTACTTGACAATGATTTTTTGACTCTGAAAAACAATGTTACTAAAACCAATTTTCAGCTGTAGCCAGAGGCTCTAAGACCACATACCTTTATGATTCAGAAACAATTGAAGCTCTTGAACATTCAGGTCAGTCTTCAAAAAGCAACTTACAAGAAAGCCAGAGATTAAATAAAACTTACCATTTTTTCCAGATGAAATCAGTTTCATCAGTGAAGACTATTTGTATGTATGCTGTGAAGACATGAGCTTATGTGCAAGTATGAGGAGAAATATATCTTTCACAGAAGGGAAGACAATTTGAAGCCTTAAAGCTGGAAATTCACTAAAAAACCTAAATGACATATGCAAGCTTTTAGCCTAATAGAGCTGATCATAATAAGAAGACCAAAGGTAGAATCTAGGAAATAAAGGAGAGAAAAAAAAGGTAGCTATGACATCATGCTGAAGCTGATTTTTTCAAAACAAATACAGAAAACATGCAAAAAATTTTTGAGTCCTGCTTGCAATGGTCACTTTTAAACTTTGAAAAAAAACTTTAGAACTTCATACATTATTTTGATTTTCATTCTCTAATTTTATGTCTAGAGTAAGGAAAAGATTAGCAATCTGATGCATTCTTTAGTGGCAGAAAATACATTATGTGACTTGAAAAGGGGATTATAATAAAACTAAATCCATTATGAAAAACTGTTCATGATACTTGAAATATTTGGATTATGATATTTGAATTATTCAAAATTATAAAAAATTACCTTTTTTTTTCCAGCTATATCCTATTGCATATCATACTTTGACAGTTTTGAGGTGTATCCTGAAAATCTTGCAAAGTGCATTAGTAAGCTTATCTTAGCACAAGACTAATTCTGAACACAAATGTCTCAGTTCAGTTTTACAGTCAATGGAAACATAATCAGTCTGTGGGTAGAAAAGCAACTGGGAAATGCAGAAAATGGTACAAGGCTACACCTTGTTTTCTCAAATGCTTCAGTTTATTCAGCTGTGCTCTAGTGGAGCTGTTGGGTCATTTAGAAGTTCTGGTGGTTTCAAAAATGCTGAGCAGCTCCAAACAGCACAGGACTGTGTCGTGGCAAGATAAGGCTATGGTAGAAAACCATGCTGGTATTTACAGAGAGGCTGTAATGATCACGAAAAAGGCGCTGAGAAATGTTTTAAGTGGATTTGAGAATATGATACTAAATAGATTATACAAAGCCCGTACCTCCTGATAATTTTCAAAGGCCTCACTTTTCTCCCCCTTTTATATTGCCAAAATATTTGAGGTCTCCACATAGGAAGTGTTTAATATCTACCAGTGCTTTTAAATGGTGATGATCTACTGATTAAAAAAAAAAAAAATGAGCCAAACCAAGCCAAACCAAAACAATAATCCTGAACTAAATTCTGGAAAATATATTTGAATGTTTAGCCACCAGCAGGTGGAACTGTAAAAAGTAAAGTGCCAATTTTGCTTCAGAAAATATCTGTCAAAGATTTAATCCATAGGAATTGTTTGTATTTGGAAGATAGAAAATCTGAAAAAAAAAACAAACCAAAAAACCCACAAACCCCAAAAACCTTACTCTCTTTAACACAGCTTAAATGGGAGAAGGTTATATCTCTTAATCAAGAAAATTAAGTATAAATTATTTGAATGTTTTAAAGTATTATTCCATAATGGGCATTTTTCAAACTAAGATGTAGGCAAATGATTACAAGGACAGTGTCTACATGTCAGGCTTAATAAATCTGTTATTGCCATGGCATGGAGGAGTCAGAAACAGGTTTCTACCCCATTAACATGTGAACTTTAGAGCTTGGCTGAGCCTGTCAATGCAGTCTCTGCCTGGACACAGAAGAACAGTTGCTATGATGATTATACTTGGTCTGTTCTAACTAATTTCAGGCAATTTGTTCATTTTGTGGACCAAATTGACCTCAGGTTTTTGGTTTTTTGTTTTGTTTTTGTTTTGTTTTGTTTTGTTTTGTTTTTTTTGTTTTGTTTTGTTTTGTTTTGTTTTTGCCACTCTGTACTGTTAGATTTTGCATTTCAGTTGCTACATACTTGCAAAAGCTTTGTGAAGACACCTTCTGAGGGATATAGAGGAGAAGCTTTAGGAAGGCATAAACTGCATTCTTGGACATCTGGATAGCTGTGTAATAGTCTATATATGGGGATCTTATTCCTCCTGTAAATTTTGGTCTGCTCTTGCTGAGCTAGTTCTGGAAGCAGATAACCTTTTTTTTATGCTTAACATTTTGGTCTTTTTATGTTTGATAGGTGAGTAGTGGTCCAAAGTTCTGAAGTTAAAACTAGACAGATCTATGAGATTCAGAAGGACAGTCAGAGCTTTCAAAGTGAGGGCGAAGGTCTGGATGACAGGTAAATTGATTAGCAGGTCCATCTGCCTGGCCTGGCTATCAGTTGAATGCACTTTGGTTGGAAGATTTCCTGTTCTCTAATCCTAACTGAATCGCAGGTTCCTTTTCATGTCTGCAGAGTCCAAGTGCCAAAGACCTCAGTTAGGAATTCCCTCTGGGTATCAGTAAAAAGCATAAGAGAGTGTTTACCCCTGTTTGGACATGGGTAAATGGCAGCTAGTTAGAGACTTCTTTGGAAATGCTACAGAAAGTGTTGTAATTAATCACAAGATGAAATTGAGGTATATATCTGTCAGCGTGCAGTGCACTGTAGTATGAAGGAAGGATTACTGCAAAGCACTGCTGAATGCTAACCAAAACCCGGGTTACAGCTGAAAATCACTCATGTAATCCATTTGCTTTTCCATTGCAGTGGATAAGGAATATGTGTAAGGTTATTTGCCTTGTGAAGAATAACAAAAGTGCTTAGAAGGGGCCATGGTAGTGAATAAAATATAAAAACATTTCCAAGTCCTTCATGTTGCCATTACTATTGTCAAAGATTTTATAAGGAGTATTTTAACAAAGAAACCAGATAAAATTGAGAGATGAAGGCTGAGTTTGCAGAACTATGAATTAAAAATTTAATGTAAGATTCAACAGTCCAAAAACAACTACCAGTATGCAGATGTTTCTATTTCACAATATCATGTCATCACTCTTAACTGCAGTGAGGAGGGAAGGTATATATAATATTTATATCTGTCATGTAGTGCCAAAAGCACTTTCAGTTGTTCTGAGAAAGTACAATCTGTAACTGAATGACTTCAGACTGCAAACAGTTTTATATTCTCTTTATTTATACCACTTCTTAAAATAAAGGGTTAGAGCCCTTAAACAAAACCATAATGTATGGCACTATACTCTTAGACCAATAAAAAGATGTAGAATTTCATGCTCCAGGATAAAGCTTTCTTTGTTTAACTTGTCTTTGTAATTGTCTTGCTTGATGTGTCTTGGACCTGATAGTGCCACAAGAAATAGTAATAGGTGTTGGATTAAGTTTATGAGATAAGTGCCTTCTTCAAAGATACTGCGAGGCTTGTTAGAATTATTACGTTGAATTATATAGTTAGTAAAAAATAAAAGGTAAAGCCAAAGGCAACAAACACATTTTCTACCACCTCATTCACAGCAGTAGTCTACCTACTGTGCTCCAGAGGGAAAAAAAATGGAGGGAAAAAAACCCCACCAGTGTTCCTTTTGCCACTCATGTGTGATCAAAACCCCTCGCCCTTCGTGACCCATAAAATTTATTGTGTAGAGGTTTTAAGACATTTTTAGGAAAGATATCAAACACTGCCTGAAGTTCTAGCACTTTTGGTGTTTTTACACAAAAATCTGAAAGAATATATAGCACAGAGAGTAAAGGACAGTGGCTGGAGTTCCCGAGGTCCATTGCTGCTTTCTTCCCATTTGAGATGAACTCACTCCACAGCTGATTCCATCTCAGCTGAGCACTGGGGGCACTGTGTAGGACTGTCCTGTGTTGATGAGTCTCTCCAGGAGGCCCAAGACCTGGGAAGGGCTTTGTTCAAATGCTGCACACAGGTCCATGCATCACATAGCTCAAAACCACCTGGATTTACCTGGATATATGAAGCAGCATGCCATGTTTACACAGACATGTATGTGCCATGTTTACACAGACATGTATGTGCCATAAGAAAAGGCAATATGATGTTACCACTCAGATACTGAGTAACTGGGGGATGTATATTTGGAGGGAAAGGATGCTGCTAACAGAATGAGAGCAGACATTTAATCTTCAAAGAGGTAAGATGTGAATGCCAAACACTAATTTTTCTACAAGGTAGAGCTGTCCAGTGAACAGGACATCTAGACCTGGTAAAACTTGATTCAGATTGCTTCTTCCTATAGGCCTTGAGACAGCATTATATAAATTCCTCAAAGTATATCCATTAATATATATCAGTGTTGCAAAGAAATAAAACTGTTTTTATTAACTGTTTTAATAAGCAATAGCACAGATGGCCAAAAAGAATTCACTCATTATTTATTGTCAAATAGTTTGAAGTAGGAGATTTGATGGAAGTTGAGCAGCATATGCAGATCCTTGCTTAAATAATTAGTTAAGGACACAGCAGCTTCAGTCATAGAATACATTGTACTTTGCTAAATTTAAGCATGGGGTTATTATTTTAAGCTAATATAGGAATAATTTGTTGAACTGAAGGCAAACAAGATTAAATCATCAGTAAATTCACAGGGATTTTAACATTCACTTCAATGCACCACTAATCTACAAAAGGTGTAGAAATGGAATTTAGAAAGACAATGCAACAGGTAATTGATCGATGGGACAAACCAAATGAACTGTGAGACAGTCATCTACCAAAATCCTTATTTAAACTCTTGAAAAAGTTTGTGAAGGATTTGTATTTGAATAGTTACTAGATAAAACACCAAGTGAAAGGAGCATGCCAATAAAATGTCTCTGTCTTCTGCAGTAAAGGAAATGAATGATAGTAGCACAAAAGTTACAATAGAAGACACCATACATCAAGAGAGCTCTTAGAAAATGCATTGTGGAGAACAATTGCGCAGTGGCAGGGAGATGAATTAGATGACAAAAAGAAAATTCACTTGAAATAACCTGAAATGAGATTTTATTCCTATTTTCTGTAACTGGAACAGAAGAAACTGTACATTTATATGAGCAAGATACAGCATCTCATAAACAGTGTTGATGTAGATGTACTGTAGTTAGTGGCTGTATTTCAAAGGTCATTGAATGATCATGAAGGATAAGTCATTTTTAAAAAGTATACAGAAGTAACATTCATGAGCAAGGAAGGCATACCTCTCAATTTTCTGGCCATTTCTGTCAGTGAAATACATGGATTTTACATGTACTTGAGAGGAGGAAATTTTTAACACCCTATGGATGAACACTGTGGAACTTTCCTAAGCAACAGCACTTTGTAGATAGATATTTGATCTTAAAAACAAAATTGAGGGACTAGAGAATACTAGAGAGGCAAATTCAGCTTTCTAAGTGGGGTGACACTTCATCCTGAAGGTGAGTCGAACAGAACTGTGAGTGACCCCTGCACTGACAGTGGCTTTACTGACAGAGAAATGTCTTCCAGCACCTGAGCAGAATGAGCAGAGCTGGGTGCTGGTAACAGAGTCCACAATAGCTCCAGTCCTGGAAAAGTGGCGAGTCACGTTCAGGGTCCACCCAGGGAGTGCAGTCAGGAGCAGGAGGAATGAGAGCACAGACGGAGCTGGAAGGGAGGCTGTAGGCTAGGGACAACCAGAGATAGGGCTGGGAACTGGCTACTGCTGCTCCACTCAGACAGGGACTGATGGCCCTGAGCTGACCTGAAATGGGAATCCTGGTCCATGGGCAGAGTGCACCAAGGAGGGTCTACCCAAGGGCTGGGCAGGGCCAGTGAGGCTTTTTGGTGCTCTCAAGGCTCACAACACCTTGTTTTTTTAGCAAACTCTAAGGATGATGAAGACAACATGTACATATCTACAGTGTAGATGCCTACAGCTGAGCTAACCTGAGCTAGTTACTCTCCTCAAAAGAGAAGCAAGCATGACTCTTCTCATCCTAACCACCTTTAACAAATAAGAAGCAGATAAGTATATGCTGGTAACATAAAGACCCATAGCTTACATAAAGACCTGCATGTTGTTTGCAGTGATCCAGAATTAGGTGAGGTGACCAGATTGTCAGATTGAATGCTAAGTAGCAGCAAAATGATGATCAATAAATCCTATTATAGTAACAAAATTAAAACTGGAGATGCCTTGCTTTGTTTTTCATAGTCTGAAAAATAGTATTATTGTGCTAAGTGACAGGAAGAACATTATAGGAGTCTTGAAGTTGACTGGGAATTTTAGACTAAGGGAATTTATTTAGTGTAATTTTTTTCTTTTAAATCAGCAGAGATTCAAAAAAGGTCTTGTCTACAAATATAGATAAATAAGTAATCATTAGAATGTGCAATAAAATGCAAAGAGTGAATTGGTTTTGGAACACAAAGCAGCATTTTATCCACACATTAATGTCATGAAAGAACTGATAGGAATGGTCAGAAAGATATTGAAATGCAAATCCTGAATTGAGTGGCACTGTCATAAATATCTTTAAAATCTAATTAAGAAAGTGCCACTCACTTTGCTTGTTCAATTTTCCTTTTAATACTAGACTAAAATTTTAATTTACATTGTCTGTTAGCTATCAGCTCTCTGAGAATCTTTTTACTTTTTCTTGCAGGTGGTGTTGGTGATGGGGCAGCTCTTACTGAGGAACCATAGGTGTCCCTTCACAAAATCACTTTAAAAAACTTCACTAAGTCTCATTTAAACCTCATTCCTTGTCACCAAACTTGTCTTAATAGCAACACACAGTGGCAAAGTAATCTATCAAAGAAATTGCACAAAAACTTGTAACAAAAGGTAACAAGTTTCCATAGATACATAGACATATATTCTACAGATATTAGACTTTTACATGTTATAGTTTACAGCAAAGTTGTTTCTTGAGATTTCCTCAAGAGTAGAACACAAATGATGCAGAGCACTTTTGTGGATTTGAGTGCTGCCATTCATGAAAAACATTGAAATGTCAGTGTGATCTGGACTACTGTTTGTTCTCCACTGAAGGACTTAAATAGCATCAAGTATCTGATTCATAATATGTAGGTCATGGGAGAAAATTCACTTTTCCTTCAGTAATAACTCATGAGTCTTCATATTACTTACAGCACATTTTTGTTGGACAGAGAGCAGCCCCCTTTCTCCCCTCTGAACTGTGTCCTTTTACAGCGTTTTCATCCTTTTCCTGTTTATTTCCCTTTCTCTGCTTATTTCTAAGCTTTGAGTCCCACTGATAGTGAATCCCCTTTTGATCCTCTTAATTGTTCAAACCTTTGTGTGAGTCTTTCCTTTCTGCAGCTGCAGAAGCTGTAATGAACTCTGACCCTCATGAGGGTTCTTCTGTCATTTGCCTTTTGTTTTTCAGTCTCACAAGTTCTTTCACTTCCACTGTTCTCTCTAGAGAAGCCTCCTATTTTAGAAGTGGATTTGGATTTGGGTTCTTTGTTGTTGATGGTGATAATTTTTTTAAAGATCTTTATGGTTTCTTTCTTTACTCCTTATTTTCTTTTTGATTGTATCAAAAAGAAATATATTTTTGCTCTGCATGAAACATCTGAATCACTTATTACTATTTTTTTCTGTAGTTCCTTGCAACCTTTTCATCTACTTGATTATTGATGATATTTTGTTTCTCTGCTTTCTAATTTGGGTTATGAGCATCATTTCCACTCTGTGGTTGCCGCTTTTCTTTACCTGATCTTCCTTCCCCATGTCGTGGAGGTACCACAATCAAGGAAAGCTTCCAAAAATCTCAAATCGTCTCCCAAATCCCTTCTCTGTGTTCAGTGTTTCAACCACAGCACTGGAGGAAGCAAAATAAGCATCAAGTGTCATTTACCTTAACTATCTCATTAAGAATTTTAATTTGCTGTCTTGAGCCTCATATCGGAGCTGCAGTTGAATTTGGGTGGCACAGTTATGGACATTTTATTTGATAAGTGTGAAATAACATGACTGTCAAAAGAGAAGAGCATTTCCAGCTCATGTGAACAGACACCATGAAATGGTTTGTATCAAGCTCAAGAAAATTGACCTAATCATCTGATACACATTTCTGCTCCCAGTATTTTAGGTAGGAAAGTGTTCCCCCTGACAAGCATGACAAATACTGTTACAGTATTTTCTTGCCTTTGCTCTGCTCTATGACAGTGGCAGCAGAGTTATTGTTAGGCTCAGGCAGAGATATTTATACCCTGGGATTTGCAGCAATCCCCTTCTTATTCTGAGAGAAAGAGGAAAGAGAGACAAATAAAGGGAATGAAAAGAAATTAAGTACTGTCCTTTAAAAAAAGACTTACTGTACCACTAATCATAGCAAGAACATAAAAATCATAGCAAGAGCATAAAACAAACCTATTATCATAGTTATTAAAGCTGAAATGGAGATATTTTCTTTTCTGCTCCTTATTTTCACTCCTCTTTATCCTGGTTTAGATTGAATCCTAAGGGGCAGGAACATGGCTGCAGCATGGGAAGCACAAGTCAGACTTCATATACACCAATTTGATGATTCAGTGAATGAGTCTTTACTAAAAAACCCCCAAACAACAACAACAAAAACACAAACAAAAATCGCAGACAAACAAAAAACGTTAAACATACACCCCCCATTGCAAACAAACAAACAAACAAACAAAAAAACCCAAAAAAAAACCCCCAAAAATACCACCAAAAAGCTGCAGAGACTTTTTTTTTTTAAAGCAAGACTATTTTTTATTAAGCAATAAAAGAAGGCTTTTCTGTTTTCAAGGACTTTTAACACAGATTGAAAATGACCAGGTATTTTGTTTTATTTGTTTTGTTCTGTTTTATTTTTTTTGCTTTGTTTTTGGTTGGGTTAGGGTTTTTTGTGGGTTGTTTTTTTTTTTTTTTTCTGGTTTGTTTTGGTTTAGGTTTCTTTTTTTTTGTGTATATGCCAACATTTTCTTCTGTCTTCAGCATGCCATTAACTGCTGCTTAAATGAACTAAAAATTATGTGGACCATTCAGCAAATATTCTTCAGCTCTTTAGCAGGTGTCTGGATTATTTCCATGAAATTAGTACAGATGGAATTTTTCCTCCAGAGCAATATGCATTCTTCCATGCTGCTATCACCTAAGCCATCCAAATATGAGACATAACATTGCATTAATCCATTATGCTGCACATCCTATTTTAGCAGCATAATTTCTGTGCCCACAGATTCTTCCCTTTTAGGCTTTCTTCAGCAAGAAAGCACTGCAAATGATAAATTAATTCTTTTTGAAGGTGATGGTGAGGAATTTAGGAAAAGAAATCTTTTTCATCTACTACAATTCAACAGATAATCTTGACTTTTGAACAGAATTCAGTGGAATTTTCTCATACCACAGCTCTTACTCTAGATAATGAAGTCAATCATGAGATTTCTGACTTTAGCAGTCTGGACATGGTTACAGTGTGTGTTGTATTTTTCCTGCAGCACTTGTTCAGTATGATTATTAGCTATTCAGGAATGTACAATCCTGTAGATTCTATTCTAAATATTTTGAAGTCTCTGCTACTGCCATTTTTTTCATGGTTTTCACTCAGATACTGTAGGTTCTGCATAGATCTTAATGCAAACCTCTTCCAGCAACAACTGATTGTTGTAAACCAACATTGTCTCTTTGAATGTCACTCAGTTATTCTCCACCTACACTGGGACATGACGTGCTCTCTTTAGACTGATATAAATAACCCATAAGATACCCAGACACATAAAACAAATATCTTAAAAAATAATTAAAAAAAAAAAACACACAAAAAACCCACCAAAACATTTGCATTGTAAGAGCAAAAACATTACAAAATTTTAAATTCAAATGGCGTATTTTTATAAGCTGCTTGAGGAATGAGCATAGTCATAAAAATAATATGTATAGTTTCATTATAGTAACCAAATAGTATTGTCTTTCTTATGTAGAGCTATATATAATTCTACAAGAATTTCACAACTGAAGCCTTTTCTACATTGTTAGAGCTGTTATTGTAGAGCTGAATATATGTGATATCTGCTATGAATAAGATTAGCAGAGAACCTAAAAATTGTGAATGAACTTACGGGAAGCAGGAAAAAGGGATTCAATCTAATAAGTTATGTGAAGAAAGTAATTTCCAAGTGAGTAACAGCTCTCATCTGCTACTGTTTAGAAATACTGAACAGCATGAGTTAGTCTGGGGAGCTGACAATGGATACAGAGCACACTTGAGATACAGAAAAGTCTGTCTCATTTTATTTTGCTCTGCTACATCCAAATGGCTCCACTCAGAGGCATCTGAATTCAAGCAGTGACTAGCTCCCCAATGTACAGTGAAGAACAGCCCTGTTTAACTTGTTCTCCTACAGAAAGAAGCAACACAATGATATGAACAAAGGAAATGACAGTAGCTGAAAACCTATAAAGCTACTGTCATAGATTAAATTCAGTGAAAATGAAGTCCCAGGCAATAATGCAACAATAGCTTCCATTCACATCAAGAACTGCTTATCAGAAAACACCAGTTAGCCATCAATGATTAAGAAGGGTGCTTTTATACCAGAAATGACATCCCTATCCCGTGTGTCACTTCATCTTGAATATATTAATATATCTTACTGAGAGAGACTTTTATTTAATGTCATGGCCTCTGCTGGTCTGTTGGAGCTACTATTGTGTGTATGAGAGGATAAATAGCTGGGTTAAGGATAATAAAAGGAGTCTTCTAGGGAGATTGAATACTGAACAGCTATATTCATAGGACATTTGCTTGGACTAATGGCAACCTATCTTAATTTGAAACTATTTAGAAGTACAACTTCTTTAGTTTTTGTTTTTCTTAACATGTAAAGGAAAGAGGTATTCTGAGAGCAAACTTATTGGACAACTCAGAACTGGAGAATCATAGGAAAATGGGATTGAAATTACTTGTGAAACACTGGGACAGGACCTTTAAGTGTGCTGCAGGCTTAGAGCCTGCCTGCTGTTTTAGAAGTGGCTTGATATACTTGACTTTGGGGAAGCCCTGACAGTTTTACTACTAACTTCACTGAGGAAGAGACATACAGTTATCTTTTTATATAACAAGGGTTTACTATCCAGATGCTTTAGAGAACACAGGTACCGTTAATTACTGCAAGATTAATTTGATCCTTGTAGTTAACCTTCTGACAAAGTGAGATTTTATATCAGCTGAGAGACTGGCAGAGAGCTCTCTCTTTTTAATATCATGCCTTACACTGCTCATCAGCTTTACCGATTAGAAGTCTGACAGTTCTTAATGTCTCCTGGTATATTGCACTGGCTCCTCCACAGCTATAGCCACTGACAGATAGGCTTTAGTTTTTATAATGCTTAGGAAATAGGTGTTTAAAGTCTGCTGCTGCTTCTCCAGCACAACGTGCAGTTCCAGAAACACTGCTGCAGTGCAACAGATAAACATTGCACAGTAACAGGCTGTGCACTCCCAGAGCCCAGTTTTTGCACTGTATAATCATGACATTCTAGAGCTGCCTATCTGATAAAGTACCATCAGCTCTCCAAAACACTAGCAGTGTCACTCAGACATGAGATGATGTCACTCATGCCTGGTCCCCAAACCCACGCATGATTTTGCAACATGCTGTAGGCTCTGCATATAACAAAACCTAAACAAGTCTTCATTTTGTGTGGGGGAGAAAAAAGTCTTGGCACAACTTCCTTATTTCTTTCTTTTCACCATTTCTTACCTATATGGGCTGCTGGTACCAACTTTCATTAATCTGGAATTCCCAACTTTGTATTGCTATCTGTAAGCCCCTAAGCAAATCTGGTGCTACAATGCCCAACACAAAAAAAAAGGTGGCTGAAAGTTTTATTTTCACTGTCATTCAGCACAAATGTACCATGAAAGACCATTGTGTGGTAAGACAGCTTGACCACAAAGTTCTTATGTGCATGGCCTTATTGGAATTTCTTTTAACTTTTAGAAGCCATATAATTTTTTTCTGCTGATCTTCGGTCAAATTGTTATAGTGTTGTGAACCAGATTCTCAGGTGTGGCATGATCTACAATGACACACAGTGCACTGATTAATGAAGCCCTTTGAATTTTTATGTTTTTCACCATCCATCTTGCCAATTAAATATGTCTAAGGAGCCTGAACCAATGCTTAGTACAGAATTACATGCCTTCTCAGAAAGTGAATTCTAAATCCCAGTAAACAAGAGGCATATTTCTTGGATAAGTGGAAAGAAATTTAAGTGGCAGTATTTGATTTTTTTTTTATTTTAATTCTAAGAAAACAAGAGATTCAAGTGCCAGACCAACCTTTCAAAATGTATGCCATCTCATGTTACCTGACCTTATCTTGCTTTGCCTTCCTTTAAATTTCCTTTAATTTTTTCTCAGTAAGACTGTGCCATTGCAGCTGTCACAGCCAGAGCCTTTTAAAACCTGCCACATCCTCTTGTCTGTGCCAACAAGTCACTCAGCCTGTAAAAGTCCTTCCCCTTTGCTGGCTTCCAAGAAGCATTTAGAAAGTTCTCCCAGTCTAATGTGTATAAGAGCCATCACCTATCTGACCCCGATTTAAGTGAAGATGAAGTCAACTGGTAGTCCCCAGGTTCTGTCATTGAACTGGTTCCTGAAGGTAAAACCACTTCTAATGTGAAAAATGCTATGGAATAGAAGAAGCTGTAAAGAATCTTAAGGTCACCTCCTGTCCTTTAAATGCATGCTGTAGTCTAGAACTGCAGCCTGTGACACTTAAGTCTGCTGAAACATTTCTCTTTAAACCCGTTTTTATTCTTTAAAAGCTGATTGTGATGCAGTTACAGTGTGTAACCAGTTTATCTCTGCTCTACCCATCCCACATTTTCTAGTGCCTTCCATTCTGTTGTACTGATGAATTGATTAATAAATATTAACTACTGTAACCCATATAAATCTTTGAAAGTCTGTTACTAGATTAACAAGCTTTCTGTGACCTTAACAAAATTCAACAAAGTACCAAAAAGAGATTTTTCACTCAGCATTTAAAAACTTGAGGTGATTAAAAAAAAATCAAAATAAGGTGCTGAGAAATGTAAATTGCTGATGACTACGTTTTGCAGTGTTTTTATAGTCTTAAGTGGGCAGGTAATCTGCATTATAGATCTCAGTTGTTTAGTAACCTGCTTTTATTAAGCATAAAATACAGATTTTTCTTACTCTAATTAATTGTTCTTTGTTCCATTTCTGAAGAACTGTATACTTCATTGGCTGTGGAAGGATGATGTGCTTACCTGGAAGTTCTGTTCTGCCTGTTCCTGCCTTTCCTATCTGTTCTGTGATACTTGAGGAAAATAGTAACAACTTTTTGTTCACAGCTTTCTTGTGAAGTGTTTTCTGATCCTCCTCTGACCTGTTTGAGAGTGGCTCTTGAAAGAACCAACTGACATTGCTTATTCTTATTCCAAGAAATAACTAGGATTTTCAAACAGTGACATACCAACTGAAGTTACATGAGGATGGACAGTTCAGTTTTCTGTACACAGAAAATTAAGCTAAGAATGTCTATAAATGAAGAACTTTTGTTCTCATTTTGCAAAGCAGAATGTCACCTAGGAATTGTGCTACTGTAACTGCTCTTTATAATTTATATTTGGAAAAATGATACAGAAGCAAAAGACAGGAATTTAGCATCCATTATTTCATGCCTTTTCAAGTCCTCTTGTTTAATAATATGAGTATCCAGAAGTTTGCAGTGAAAACAGGGCACAGAGGAACCCATTAGCAATGGATTAATACAACAAAGAGAGGAAGAGAGGGAAAAGGTAACAATGAAATTATTTTGATTACCAAAATGAGAAGCAGACAGGGCCCAGCAGTGGGTAAATATGGTCAAGAGGCAAAAATACATTTTAATAAGCCTTGAAGAAGACTCAGTATATATTTCTGCAAATCTTCTTAGCACTGTTTATGTAAAACACAACGTTATTTAAAGTATTCTATGATTTAGTTAATCAGAATTCTTCCAAGGGAATGAAATTATCATAGTTGTTTCATAAATATGTGTAGCATGAAAATCACCATGTTTTGCTTAACTCAATCTTGTTTTACTCTTTCAGTGTGCTGAAGTTTCTGTTACAGAGTGTCTGTACTGTCTTTTTACCAAAAGACATTTCCTAAGACCGGGGGCTTTCGTTTTGTCATTTTATCACATTATCACCACCTGTTTTGTGGCTGTAAATTACAGGTGAATCTGTCTGGAAAGTCTTCTTCTTCACTCCAAACTTCAGTCCTGAGGACTCCAATGGTTGCCATGATTCTCACGTTTGCTTCTGCCATGGAGGATTCATTACACGACACGATCCTCCACTGCTCTTCGATCTCTCCAGAGACCCTGAAGAGAAATTCCCGCTGACTCCAGACACTGAGAGCCGATTCCACGAAATCCTCAGGGTCGTACACCAAGCAGTAGACAACCACACCAGGTCCCTGCACGCTGTTCCTAACCAGCTGTCATGGGACAACCTTCTCTGGAAGCCATGGCTCCAGCTCTGCTGCTCGTCTCTCTTTCAGTCCTGCTATTGTGACTATGAGTCAGGAGGGAGCCCACTGCGGGTGCATTTGAGATAAACAAGCTGCAATTCCCTTTCAGAAACTGGACCAGCAGAGTGTGGGTGTCTGAACTGAACCTGTGGTACAAGCCTGCAGAAGGTTTTGTTGTGTTGGAGAAGGACCAGTCTTCAAACACGTATTGCAGTAGAAGAAAATGTGCCAAGAGAGGGAAGTCAAGACACACCTCTACTCTTTATCACACAGCATGAAGGACATGTTGCCATCCTCATCTACACATGGGTGGACTTGTAGGCATTTTCTGTGGGAGATAATTTCTAGACTTTCAGCTTGAGCTTTTTTCTTACGCAGCAAAGACTTTACTTATTAGTTCTGTCAATCACAACTAATAAATGCATGCTTTCCTGTCCTTTTTACTAAGTGTTATCCATTAGTAGGACATAGCACTGAGTAATTGAAAACAGAGAGATAATAGTGGAGAGTGACTCGTGCGACAGTCATTTGGTAACTGATAGATAGGTTAAGAGCAGACTTGCAACAGATCTCTATCCATAACCATGACAAATGTGAAAAAAACCTGACAGATTGCCAACAGTCTAACTTTGAATGAGCCATAAAAATGCACAGACCTATGGTAGTGGAAGACTTTGTGTCCATATTAGAATAATGCTCCCCAGCATCCCCACTGTCCTATATTGCATGGCAGCAACCTTTGTTTCAAAAGGACTCCACTTCAAGTGAATCAGCTGTATTCTTGAGTGTGTANCAAGCTGAATTCATAACCCATAAATCCCTCAATCCCTGATACAGGCACACCCTTATTAATTAATAATTAATTAATATTACAATTGATAAAATAAAAGATTTGGTCCCTACTTGATATTTGAGTTCCAAATTCACATGATACTACAAATTTATCTTTCAATTATTTATCATACCTATTCTTCCACTGATGAAAGTAATCACAAATAAATAAAATTTGGTCTTTCTTTAAATATCTTTGCCATCTTTTAAGCTCTCTGAATAAGATCTATCATTTTCTGAAAATAAGCTTGGGCTTGAGTACTTAAAGCCAAATATAACTGTCTCTGAGTTCTTAGCAAGGTCTTGGGAAATCTACTGTCCTCGAGGGCTAATTTTTGTATCCATTTTTATCTCTGTCTTATTCAGGCACATTTTCTTTCCACTCTACAGGCAGACAAACTATTTTCTTTGGCATAGTGCAGACGAAAAGAAGATATCAGCAAAATACTAAAATGATTTGATGCCTGATAATAGAAGGTGACTTGCTCCTTATCAGAAAGCAGCAGTTAATTCCCACATTACAATGTATTAAAACCTGTTTGGGGCAAAAGTGATCTGTGATGATAGTAATGCGGTATCTTCAGTCAGCCAGCATTAAGATTGTGACCCAGTTCTGGTGAGCTGTTGAAGCCTTTCCTTTAAAAATATACTGTGATAAATGATGTATTTCTGTCTGTAAACTTAGGCTTTATTTGATTTTTCCATTACAGTTTCATTCAAAATTTCATTCTCTGTAATACCCAGAAGCCTGTCCTGGGAAAGGTACATTTTCCTTGAAGCCCTATTTTTGATGTTCCACCTTGTGTTCATGATCTTAATTATGTCCTGAGCAAACTCTCTGTAGGAGGCAAAGCCCCATGACCAAGATTTGTCACTGAATGTACTACATAACCTTAGGAGGAAATAAGCCTCTCATTTGAATACAAATATTCTTCCATAAGAGTGGCTGCCTTTCAACGTTATGGCAGGATTCGTACATTCCCAGTTTTTGTTCCTCACCATGTGTCCCTAGAACCCCTTGGGGCATGGCACTGGTGCCAGCCTGTCCCTCCCTTCAGCCAAAGGGCAGCCCAGGCTGTGGCCTGAGTGCCAGCACACCCCGGTGTGGAGGGATGCTCTCTCCAACTCCCACAGCTCTGCCACAGTGTAAACAAAAGCTTTCCAAACAAGTACTCCTGAAAAAATTAGGAAAAAAAGTTTTGTGTGTTCAATATATAGTGCTAACTCAGACAAGGGGTTTGGTGACGTTAGACCTACCTTGTTTTCACAGTCTATGGTCTGTGACCTTCACAGAGATCTCAATTTATATTCTCAAGGACACCTACACTGACTTTTTTTATCAGGAAGATGCGGTGTTGCTATTATTTCTTTTTCTTTCTTTCTGCAGGTGCAAGAATTTTTTGTTCTGTTATGCACAACAGTTTTTCTGTGCTGCTTGATCGAAGTAACAAAAATCATGACTTTTGTACTGCTCTGAGTTCTTCTTGCTTGAATATGACATTTCTTTCATACCTCCACTGGCTTTTGATGCCATTTTTCTAATCTATCATTAAACATCCACACCCCTGAAATACTTTTCCATCTATTTTTTTACCACTCAGTCCTGTTTGCTTCTCATAGTGATTGTAATGGCTATTTTGCCCTAATCAATCAGAAAATGAAAAGTAGCCTTGTCATAAAATTTTGATTTGTAGGACTCCTTGACTCTGATAGCCTCCTGCTTATTTAAGGTCCAACAAGAATTAACTTTGCATTATGAAATATAAATAATTAAAGCATACCTGAGATGCCCCAAATAATATGAAATATTTATTTTTTGTGGAACAAACTTCAAATTTTCCAAAATATAATTTAGTACAACATTTAATACTTCAACATATGCAGTAAAATCTGAAATACATCCTTACAATAGTTCCTTCAAGAAACTTTCTGTGAAGAGCAGTATTTTTCATACTCTATGTTAATACCCTTTCATTTAATACCTAAAATAAACCTTTCCTGTATTGCAAATGTATTACACTTTTCAGTGCTACACCTTTTGTTCTGAAGATGACATGTCAGATCAGGGTAATTAAAGAAGTCTTGTTTATCTTCAAAATAAAGTGTGAAGGACAATAAAACATTTGTGTATTGGTACTGCCTGATCTAACAAGGAAAAGTTTTGGTTTTAACAACAGGTTACTGATGGGATATACATGATTCACAACTAACTAACAAGGAAGGCTCAAGGATATGTGCTGCTCTGATGCTTGGAAACTGACTTTCAATTATTTAACGAGCACTGGTCTTCTAACATGGTGCCTGTTTGTAGGATATGTCAGTTTAAAGTGGGAGTTAGGGTTCAGAGGGTAGTGTATTCCTCTAAAATATTTTTTAACAGCATCATATCCTAATTTTTGACAGAGTCGCTGTACAGCCCCAGAGCAGGTCATTTAACTCATTTCTCAGTTCCTGTGCTGCACTCAGGAAAGGAAACCAGTATTTCTCTAACTGCTGGGAATACTGAAAGAACAGAAAATGCTGAAAATGGTAAGCTGGCAAAGGTGAACTTTCTAGTACCTTCTCTAGAAATTATACAATTTAAAATCTGCAAAAATAGGATGTAAAAAATCCCCCTATATGAGGGGGTGTTCGATACCCTGAACTTGAGGTTTGTAGGTGAGTTCTGTGTGTAGTTTAGTGCATGTGGGATTGTGATCTGGAGGAGAGAGAATAGAGGAGTAAGAAAGATACACAGTTTGGATTCAGAGAAATTTATAAGTCACATTTTAAAAATTATATTTATTCCCTTTTTTAGCAGTCAGGAAACTACATGGAATAAAAAATAATGCTTTCCCTCAGGGACTGGATGTCACAGGCTCTCAGCTCTTAAAAATAACGATGTCCCGACTTGCCTCCAATTATGGTCAGAAAAATCAAAAGTAAAAAAAGGGAAATAGGAGCTTTGGAGAGAGGTGTCAGATCACTGAAATCTATCTGAAAGTTTGAAGAGTACTAAGAGAATCTGGTCCATATATTTCACAGCTAAGTGAGAATCATCACTTGCCAGCAATTGTTTATTTCACATTGTCGTAATGTGAGATCTGGGTGTTCAGATATGTGGACAATGTAAAAAAAATCATTTTAGATATCACTTGATACAGGAAAAAATGGGAAAAGAAAGAAAAAGAGTACAAACATAGCTACAAAAATCATATTTTCTATTAAAGTGTGTTTCTACAAAAATATATTGTTTAAAATTTGTTTTATGTTTTTGACATACATTGCTACAATAGTTTTTTCTTACATTAGAACATAATAGTTCTGTGCTTAAGACAGATCTTTTCATCTTTTCTGTCATTTCCCTTTCTTCTGGCATTGTCTGTGCAGCATCCAAAATATACAGCAAGGAGCAAGAGGCAGCCCATAAACCCTACAATCTGTGTGGCCAGGCACATGGGCAGGAGGAAAGGCTTAGGCAAAGCTCTGCAACCTGCAACCACCAAGAAGCAAACAGTGTCTCTGAAGACAGAGATCTGGAAATTGTCCCTGAGATTATCTCAGTTGGTTAAGTTGGTTAGAGAGCAGTACTAGTAACACCAGGGTTCA
This sequence comes from Cisticola juncidis, assembly GCA_013400215.1. Lineage (NCBI taxonomy): Eukaryota > Metazoa > Chordata > Aves > Passeriformes > Cisticolidae > Cisticola > Cisticola juncidis. The sequence goes on along the minus strand of VXBR01001552.1, from coordinate 55,397 downwards.
AGGTTCAATCCCCATAGGGGCCATTCACTTAAGAGTTGGACTTGATAATCCTCCTCGGTCGCTTCCAACTAAAAATATTCTGTGATTCTGTGGAATTGCTGGAAATTGCTGGTTCCTCTGGGTCTGTCAGGGACTGCAGGAGGAATGACGTCCCCTCTGTGGCCAGCTGGACTGTTGTGTGTTCTGCAGCAGGGTTCTTCTGTGTCAGGATGTCAGGTGGAAATTAGTTTGGAACCCACAGGATGCAGGACCCCTCCCTTCTGAATAATTATACCAAGCAGACTGCTCCTGAATCATCATATATGAGGTGAAACATCTTAGTATGACACTCTAAGGCAGCAACAGTCACACTTTTTTCACTGGAGGACCAGAAGACCTGAGCCACGCTCTAGGGACTCCCAGTTTACAGGCTGCTAAAACTGCAAATAATTCAGAGTCCTGGAAACACCCTGGCTGATCATGTGGCTTTTCCCTGCTCTTCTTGGTAGCTTTTATTTACATCAAAACCACTAAGAGTCTGCCTAAAAATTCACATCTACAGCAAAAAAAGGATATTGCAAATTTTTCTTAAGACCTGCCCACAGTAACTTTAACCTGTGAGTTTGGTACTGAGAACAATGAGATTGTGCTAACACAAGGCACAGCAAGTGAAGGTTTCTTATACATATGGAAGATGCTGAACTCCAGACTCCCACTGGAGTTTGTGTTATACTGGTTAGTGAGATAAAGACTGGCTTGATTATCTGTAATTGCACTGTCAAGAAAGGTTACGAAACATTTCTGAATTTGGAAGATAGGAATTATAGGCTTTGTGATGTTTACGCAGCATCTCCCGAATGCCTGAAAACATTCCTTTAATATAAATCATGGTAGGTTCCCTATGTAGATTAATGTTAGTCTTATCTATTAGAAAATGGTGTTGCAGGTACTTTCCTTGGAAAATAAAGCTATATTTGAAGATAAAAAATTGGGCATGTGGGGAATCAGCTCAGTTATAAAAACCCTTCAACACTTTTTATTTCAGTGTTAATATCCCGTAATATCCATTATCCAATAATAAAGCCATTTTATGCAGATAATATTTTACTGTACCTAATTTATGTGAAAAATGCTGTGAAATAATTTAAATTGTAAGTCAGAGTTCTTCATTGTGACACATTTTAAGAGAATTTTATATGAAGTTGCTTTGGGTAGCAATATTTATTACAAAAGATTAGATACAAAGCATATCAAAAGCCTTGTGGACTCAAGTTGGGCTGTAAGAGAATAACTTTGGTATAATATGGTCTTCCTTGCTCACAAATGAAAAACAAAGTAATGAAGAAAAAATCCTCAAACTTTAAGAATAGTTTGCCTGTGCTGTTAGTGATAAAATGAATACTTGAAGCTTGTACTATGTGAGAGACTTTTTTTTATTCTTTTCCCTTATTGTTATATTTTATGTTATAACTCCTCCAGCCAAGCAGACTAAATACTCAAATTTAGGAAAATGTGCTGAGTGGTTTGTGAGTGTCAACCTTGCATTGTCATATGCAGTGCATTGGGAAGTAACTGATTAATGCCACTCTCCTGATGACTGTTTAAACTTCTGGAAGATTGTTACAATAAGAGTTTTAGATCCTGACACTTCCCTGTCTGATACTCATGAGAAACAGAGTAATTCGGGGATGTGTCATTACAGACCAAGGTCTTAAAAAGCATACTATTCTGCAAAACGAGCTGCCTCGTACCCTGTCCTTCTCCCCTATGACATTTACCAAAAATAAATGGAAATCCTCTGACCAAAAATAAATGGAAATCCTCTAATGCTAAGGTTTATGCTACCAAATCACAACCCTTTCTGATTAACTTTCAAGAAAATTCAGCCACAAAAGACTGACCCCAGCAGCTAAGCAGTCTGCCCTTTCTGGTTTAATGACAATAATGAATGCTAGAGCTCCAGCAGCTGCAGTAACATATACTAAATGAATGCTGCCAACACTCAGATTCTAAGCACTCAGTACCAGGCTATGTAGAGAGTCTCCATCTTCACATATTAAACCTAGCTGGTTTCAGCTATCTCCTGTGTTTTTCCTATTGCTCTCCAGACACATTCTGGGGAATATAGAAATCAAGATGTAGGAAAGTGTACAGGCTGGGAATGTAAAAAAAAAAAAAAAGCTTATCATCCGATTGAATCTGTGCCACTGCATGGAAAAACATTTTAAATCCAGAGAACAAAGCAGGTAAAATTCCCTAGCGGTAAGGACACTCACCTGGGCTGTGATGACAGCTTTACTGTCAAGACTGATTAAGTGTTTTTAATCACACGAGGTACACACACCGCCTCTGGAGCAGAGAGGGATGTACCTTATGGCTGTGAAGTCACTTTCTGTCTCCGTTATTCCCTACCTGACCTGGCAAGGGTAGAAGTCTTTGCTTCAGAGAGGCAAAGCTCATACAAAAAAGGCAGAAAGTACAGTGTACTTCCCCTTCCCATCTTTTCACACCCAGCCAGATGCTTAGGAATACTTTGTTTTAGCTGCATGTCCCATCTAGGAAAATGTCGAGGAGGGAAGGCTTGAAAGTATTAGCTGTCTTCTTTGATCCCAGGCTTAGAAATTCTGTGCTTGTGCAGAAAGGACCTCATTCTCGCACTGCCAGTAGTGCTCTGAAAGTAGGATCAAAGTACTTAGATGGCATAGGGAGGATGTATTCCCTGCCTGCAGAAGAATTTAGAAACCACTGTAGGTAGAAATATAGTTCTAGGTCTGAGTCGCTTCCAACTTAAATGATGAAGATATCCATACCTGACTTTGTCTCCATTTCTACCCAGAAAAAAATGAGGTGGGTCAATCCTAGCTTGTGTGGCTTTGTGAAGAGTCTATTAGTCATGTCTAATAATGCTTACTCTCTTTTTCTTTCTTTTTCCTTTTTTCTTTTTTTTTTCCCTTTTTCCTTTTTTCTTTTTTTATTTCTTTTTTTCTTTTTTCCTTTTTTACCTTTTTTTTTCTTTTATCTATTTTTTTCTTAGATAAAAGAAAAAAAAATGACACGGGTACAGTTTAAACAGCTTAAACATTTAAACATTAAACAGTTTAACATTTAATAAAATCCCACAACACCTGTTTTTAGGGAGTAGAATCCTACTGCTTTCTCCTGGAATATTTGAAATATTTTTTAAGTAAGGAGGCACGTATGAAATTTAAAATGGATCATCATAGTCAGAATTTTACAACCAAATGCCTATTTTTTACTGAAAGCGCCTTTTTTTAAGGATAAATGTCTTTGTTTATTTGTTTGTTTCCTTGGGGTTTATTTGCCAGGATCTTCAGTTCTTTTTGTCTCTATGATGCTTTGCAAGTAAGACAAGAAATATCTTATTTGAAGTATTTAAAAGAAATGTCATCATTATAGAGGTCAGGCAATTTGTTTTTAAGATCATATTGGTCATTTTTATGCCACTTTAAGTATTTTACTGTGGTGAGATATTTCAATTGGAATAGAGTTATGCTAACAGGAATTTAAGATCTTTTCCAATTTACATTCTTTTAACATCAATTATGATTGTTTTGAAAGGACTTGAATGGAAGAATACTGCTGAACTTCTGGGAAAATGTCATGACATTTAAAGTACAGCTTTCAACCTCTACTGTGGATGTTTAAGTGTTAAAACATTTACATTGTTATATGCATATGACACATTTTCCATCTTCTTGTATCTTCCGAAATACTTTGCAGCCAAGCAAACATACAAACTGCACTGAATTATGCATGAAAAAATATTTTAGGGCTCCATCTGCTAGGCATTTTTTACAGTTTGCTTCTTAAGTTAAAAATGTTTACACTGCATTATATTGGGTATAAAACTAGTTGCAGCACCTTAATGGATTTTATTTCCTAGTGTTCTGTATTATCACGTGACTAAACACATACCTTGTGAGAATGCAAGCAGAAAAATCCTACTTCAGCAGGGCATTCAAACAAGGTTTGCGACTTCCACTGTGTCAGAAATTTTGCTCATTGAGATGATTGAAGAGAAGATTAAGTAATGTATAATATTTTGCTTCTACTATCAATATCTTTAATTTACTCTAAAGCAAAAATATTTTTCATGTTTTAATTGCCAGACGTTTCCTACCTTTCCCATTCCATAATTGTAGGCCATGTCCATCAGATATTTGTAAGCTTGCCTCCAGCCTTGCTTTTTTTTGAAAATGCAATGCAAGTTAATATTTTTTCTGAGCTCTACAGCCAATTACTTCTGTTACTAGGATACTGTTTACCATAAAGATCATAATGTAGAATGTACTAGATAAAAAGGAATAAAAACCTAACAGAACAATGAAAAGCTTTCAGAGAGAATAAATCCAAAGGCATTGATGGTCAACTACTATCCAGCTTTAAAATGTACCTTTTTACATAGGTCACAAGAAGCAGGACTAAATCTGTTAGATTCTGTTGTTAAAACAGAACAAAAATATTTAAATGAGAGGTGAAAGAACCATTTTACACATGGGAATAGAAATGAGCTAAGCCAAGCATTAGCTACTGTTACATTGGCTTATGACTCCACAGATATAAAATGCTATTGAAAGGACGTCAAATAAACTAACAGCAAGGAAAAATGGATTCAAGTATAAAATGTAATAATTTTTTCAAGTAACCATGGAAAGATATAAAATAAAAGTACACCAGCTCTGCTTATACTTGATGTATGTTGTATACTGATGTATACTTGGATGTGTGTTTGAGAAGTTGTGGCAGTCTGGAGAAGTTTCCACTGATTGGAAAAGGGAGAACATAACCCCCATTTTTTAAAAGGATAAAAAAGAAGACACAGGGAACTACAGGTCACCCAGCCTCACCTTTGTGCCTAGCAAATTCATGGAGCAGATCCTCCTGGAAACCAGCTGATGCTTTGACTAAGGGCAAATCCTGTCTGACAAAGTTGGTGGCCACCTAGGAGAGGGTTATATCATTGGTGGTTGAGGGAGTAGTGACTGATGTCATCTACCTGGACTTGTGCAAAACATTTGATGCTGTCCCCCATAGCATCCTGGTCTCCATACTGGAGAGATGTGGACTTGATAGATGGATCACTCAGCAGACAAGGGACTGGCTGGATGGTTGCACTCAGAGGGTTGTGGTCAGTGGCTCAGGTGGAGACCAGTGACGAGTGGTGTTCCTCAGGCACTGTGTCCATACCAGCTCTGTTTAGCACCTTTATTGGCACCATGCACTGGAGTCCTGGAGCCCAGGCCTGAGTGCACTCTCAGCAGGTCCGCCAAAAAAGAGCAAGGTGCTAGGTGTTATTTTTTGGTTTTGTTTTGGGTTTTTTTTTAATGAAAAACATTAATAGAAACTAATTCAGATTTGTTGGAATAGATGCTAAGATCCCAGACTGAAAATGTAATATACACACATTTCTGACTCTGTTTAAAGTACATTTGTGCTTAGGAACATGTATGTTTGTTTTGGTATGAATCACTAAGACAATAATTGTGCATTCTCATTTCTCTTCCTCACGTAACTCTGCTCTTTACTACTTCCATTACAACATAATATCATGATCCTAAGGACTGTCAAATAACATGTCAAGTATAATGCTAAATTGCTACTACTACTATATAAAACTCTAAAGCTTCTTAAAATGCAGCTTCCAAAGGAATAACATCACTTAGAATCATAAATTAATCCTTGTTCAGTTTTGTGCTTACAAGGTTAAACTGCAAACCAGCAGCTGGGTAAGCTCATTAAAAAAAGTCTCATTCTATCTACATTAGCTGCACCAAAATCTTAACGTATTCAAAACTGAAGTAAATTGACATTAGTAAAGTTTCAGACTCAGACTCACACACTTCTCTTACTTTTTGCATGAATACTATAAGCATATATTTCCTTGCACTTTCTAATGAATTATTGGTGCTGACTTCCTCAGATAATGCAGCAAGATACAATATATCCAAGAAACAAGATATCCAAAGGGTGATTATTTCCTCTGGACAGATAACTGTCTAAATGGGCTGTGATCCTGATTGCCTTTTTCTGACTCTAGCAATGCATAATTCATAGAAGAACACAATAGAGAAGTTAGCAATGAACCCTCCAAAATAACAAGGAAACAAAGAGATATTTCTAAAGATTTTAGTGTGAAAATCTTACTGGAACATAAAATAGTGAAAAAAGAAAAGTTCAGAGTTGAAGTAGAAGACTCTCCAGTCTTATGCATTATTAATTGCCTTAACAAAAGTGGCATGTACTTGTCAACATTAATTATAAAATTCAAAACATGTTAATCTATTTAAGGAGTATCTTATTATGAAGCCTACCCAATGTAACTGATTATTTAGAACAGATAATATGCAATTTTTAGTGGACTGTCTACAACTTTTACTAAACACCTTAGATGAAAATCAAGCCTAGTGATCACAGAGGAGTATGGTTTCTTTATCCATGTTTCAATATTAATTTACATTTAGTTTTCATAAATGAAATGAATTACAATAAATGTTCCTCAAATAGTTAAGAAGTCAGCAACCTGATTTCAGCAGAAAGTTAAATTTCAGTTTCACAGAGATGTTTTCTATATTTTTTTTTTATTTCTGTCCATAGAGTTTATATATTCCATTGCAATTTTGCTCATTTTCATCATCAAAGAGAAGCAGGATTTTCTAAAGAAGAGATGAACACTGTTGCTAACTTTAAGAAGTGATTAACACAAGATACTCAGGGTGAAAATTCAGTGAAGTGGGGGAATGAGGTTTAGGAAAAAGGTTTAATCACTACTTCAGAAGATACACCAATGCAAATGAGGGAATCTACATCTGAGTTCCCTTAACTGGTGCATACATCTAATAAAACACCCTTAAATATTTTAATTTCATGTAAATGTTCTTTACTCTCTGCTTTGCCTCACCCTTTTATTCAGCAGCGCTTTAAGCAGGGGAGGTCCTGCTACCCTTACAGCTGTGTGGTGATACTGATGACTTTTAAGTCTTCCACTAAACTGGAATTAGAGGGGAAGCTGAGGTGGCAAAGGACACATGTGCAGAGGAAGGGATTGTATGGGCATGGCTAGAGAGAGCCCACAGGCTGAGTGAGGAGATCAGCCAGCTGAGATATTGATGGTGAGGGAAAGAAAAAGTAGAAGGTATGATCAAAACACCAGAACAAAATAGCAAATGCACCAGAGAAACAAAGCAGTGGTATCAACAAAGGTACTCCTTTCATCAAAGTAGAGAGGAGAGTAATATCTCAGCCCTAAAAAGTAAACTGAAAAATTTGATCGGTCCTCTGAATTTCAGTTTTTGGAAATAGATTTGGACTACATAGTTTCCCTGGCTACATAGGCTTTTTATCCCTCAAGGGCAAATGATGAAAATATAAATGGTTCATGATTAATGCAGTCAGTGGTAGTCATTAAACACTAAACATTTTGGAGGAAAGATTCTAGAGCCTTCCATGCAAAAAGAATTATCTAATTTATTTAAACTACTTTATTTTTAGGAGACCTTTGAAAGCAGGTAGTGAAGCCATTATGTGTTGCTGCAGTTTTAACTACATTGTCTACAACTACAGCTTTTTCTCAGTGTCCTTGTATGAGTAAGATTAATAACACTGACAGTTAAAAAGCCTTGATTTAACTTGCATAGATGTATCTGGAGATCCAAGCCAGACTTGAGTTCATTTGAGATGTTGCTTGACAGCCTGATCCTTTGAACTCAATCTGTACTTGATCTTGCACCTCTATGTTGCCATGGCTCCGAGATTAAACAATATAACTATTTTGCCCTAAAGGCACACCAACAACTAACATATTTGCAAAGAGGTCTTCTTGGTTGTGCTTTCACGTCTGGAATACTGATGCACAAAATCTCTTCATGTACAAGCATGCACATCATTAAGTTTCCTTTATAAACCTTCAGAATACCCTTTGGAAAAAAAAATAGAAATGTATGTAACTGGAATTTCTAAAATTCCATTAAAATAATTGTTATGGTCTCCACCCTGTTAACCTTTATGATAATATTTTGCACAGTAGTTGTTAAATTACTTCCTGAAATGTGCCAGAACAGGTGACATTGGCAGTATGTTCTTCATTTTGCCATACCCTCAATGGATAAAAGTGATTCTAATAAGTCTTCACTGATAATTATGATCCCCTAAGAAAATACTGCCCCTATCCTTCTGTAAGATATAAGAATGGCAAAGGACATACCATTGTCACACCACATGAAGTTCTCTTTGGAATATCATAAACAAAATACAACATCAAATATTGTTATACATGGCATGTGTTAGGAATCTAGAGGCATAAATTTACTCCTAATGTAAGCTGCTTTTCTTCGTGAAAAAGCATGGTAATTTAAAGAGTAGCAGCAAAACATTTTTCTATGAAAGGCTGGAGCTGCAGGAGATGATGGAAAGCTTTGTGATGTCAGGTAGTACTTGAAAAGCAATAGAATATACATTTTAAATTATTTTTCAAATGTTTACCACATTAGTTTAGATTCAAACTGTGCAAGATGCAGTCATGGTGGCAAACAGTTCCCAGCAATCACAATATTTTCAAAGAACTATCTGAAGTAAAGCAGAATATTCATCTGAAATGGGGCATTTTATTTTTATTATGAAACTTTTGGTTGTGTAATTAGAGAGGAAAATAGATAATTTAATAGGATTTTATTTCAAATATTATGTATTTTGATAAAATTATTTTTCCTGATTTTTTTTTATTTTTCCTTTTTTGTTCTCCCTCTTTTTATTTAGATTATTTTTAATTATGAAAATTTGTACTTTTTTCCTTTTTTTTTTTTTTTTTTTTTTTTTTTTTTTTTTTTTTTAGAAAAACATGAACATATTTTAATGGAAACTTTAAATTTTGACAAAAAAACGCTATCTTTCATTAGTGGAAAAAGACAAGAACATTTTTACTGCTAAGTCAGTGTTGTCATTCACCTGTTTTCTGTGGGTTAATGGTCTTGTGTATGCCCTGAAAGCATTATTGCAAGATAAAAGGAAGAATATATGTCTAATACCTGCAATCAGGGATATGACTACATATATCAACTGATAACTAGAAGGGGATAATTTTTCAATTATCAAGTACTCCCAGATATTTATGACTTAACTCTGAGAGTTAGGGAGGTACCTTATGTTTTGCCATAAAATACAACACTCTGCTGTGGTTCAACATTGCTTAAAATGACATTTTTCAGCCAGTTTAGATTTTTCTTTTCTGAGGAATACAAAGTTTTGTCTAAACTAAAGAGTGACCTTTTTTTGTGGTATTTATTAATGCTCTGTGAGCATTCCCTGCCTTCTGCCAGTGTGAAGTCTGTTCTTTGTAAAAAGGCTTTGGAGCATGCATTCTTTCAGTGTTCAAAACACATTATTGTTACAGTCAATGTTTCAGTAGGGTGCTCTGTTACTGCCAGAGCACAGATAGCTCCCATTCAGCTCAGTGGTAGATAACACAGATTCTTGAACCAGATTACAGAAACAGAGAAAAAACATATGGATGAGAAATTAGTCTCTATCATATGTTGTACTTTTACCACATTCATATCTTTGATTTTATAGGGTGTGCAAAGGCCTCTCACATCAAAGGTCCAAGATAGGGAGCAACTGTATTCTTCATGCTGGAGGAGTTGATCAGATACAGAACTGATTCCTAATGGGGAGAAAGAAGAGACTCTGGTAAAAGGGTTTCCCTGTGTTTCTGGTGGTTTTATCCTTGGCTTGAAAAGGAAGATAGTACTGAAATAATACTGAAATGATACTGAATAACACTTCAACAATGAAGATGAATTTCCAAATTATACTATAACTATTCTGCTTAACTATGATACATATGATCTTTTAAAGAACGTCTGAAATTCCATTGTTTATATGTCTGTTTGGTTTCCTTGCATTCACAAATTTTTGGCTGTTGATACTGTTTAAAACAGTTTATCAAGTGTAATCTACTGCCCACATCAATACTAATATACTTAGCATTAATCTTCTGTGTTGTGTTGCAAGAGCTCTGATTCTCCTGCCTCCTCACTAGAAGCTTGTTTGCCATCAGCCAACTCATCATGACATGCCACTGGTTTTTTTCCCTTTAATTCAAACATGAAATTCAAACATGATGTACAGCATCCTCTTATAAAAGCAGCAGTAGGAACTCTGGAACTGTCATTCCCAGTGCCAGGATTTCCTCAAAAGGGGAGATCCTTTTTCAACACAGCCATAAAGCCTTAACAAAACAGCTAAATAAGATAAAGTTGTAGATAAGGGCTTGGGGGGTTTGCTGGGATTTTTTCATTGGTTTGTTTGTCTTGATTTGTTTTTTTTTGAATAGAATAACCCGTCAACCCTGTTCTACTGGGACAACCGGAATTGCCAGCTCTGTCACATTGGGTATCAGGAACTGGAGGCAAAGCTGCTTTTTCAGCCCAAAAGTAATTCTTGTGATTTCTAGTCTTTCAAGCCATCACACCCTTCCCCTTCCCCTGTGCTTGCTGTTTCTTTCACTCCCCAGGAGCAGGCCCCCAGTGGACACATTCCCCAGCAGAGCAGTATTTAGGGGCAAGGGCTGGGGGCTTTGCTCTCTCTCTGCCACCCTGACACTGAAGCAGGCAGCTCCAGCAATTTCTTGGCTCTTCCCCTTCCCAAAGTTCCAGTGTGCTCTGTTCCACCCATCCCTCACATGTTTCAAGAGAGACTCCGTGTGACAGAGCAGAGGGATGGGAGGGAGGAAGGGGAAGGAGAAGGCAGCTTTAAGGTGATGGTGTTTTTCTGGCTTGCCCTACCAACTGTTTGTAAAAGGCATCAGCTGATACCTCTGACCCTCTCCCATGTCCATGCCTGTCTGCTACCTCCGCAGTGGAGGAGGAATAGTTTGCAAGAGACCTTTCATTGACTATGTATCGCCTACAGACTGGAGAGAGACCAAAATATTTCTCACTGGCAGAGTTCTAAAGTAGAGGAGGTTGGCATTTTCCCATCACAAGGAGCAAGCAGGTCAGCAGGAGATAGCCAAATGGGATTACTTCTTGTAGTGTCACCCCAAGAACTGGCAGCTTCTAAGTGCCACATCATACTAAACTGACCTGGCATATATTCCAGGGGATGTTTGTATGGCTTTATAAAACTTTGATAGTTTTATCAAAGTTTTATCAAACTTTGATGTTTGAAGGGATCTCAGTCAAGTTAATCAAAATATGAAAGAAACCTGAAAATGAGGACAAGGGGAGTCAGAATCGTCTTAAATATAACCAGGAGGGAATTAAAAAAACCCTACTTGCTAAGGAAGACAGTCCAAAATGTTTTCTGAAACATAAGAGTTTAAAATGCCATCTCTAGTTTCTTCCCAAAAGAAGATAATTAATTCAGATAATAAGAGAGGCAACCCAGGTGCTGGTGGGTCAGGAGCACTGTACAGCAGTTCAGGCTTGTGTTTAACTCCCCTTTCCTCAGAAAGACAGGGTGGAATGGAATCTGTGTGAATGGGAACATTATTACTAATTGTTTCTTATTTCAGTGAGGTGCACACAGCCTATTACACTGGGATGACTGTATTGTGACTGTTGTAATTGCAGTGGTGCTAGCCCTAACATAGAGGGAAACTGGATTTTCTGATAAAAGATGCCAGACAGAGAAGAATAATTTCCCAGGTGTCTGAAAGGAGACCATTACCCATGGAAAGCAGATTTTGTTTTAAATTTGATCTCAGTGGGAAGGAAGCATTTGTATGACAAATTGAGGAAGCAGCAAGTAAAGAGGATTAAACATACACAGAATATTAAGAAACTTTCAAATAGATGGAGGCATGGAGCTTTATCTTTGTTGCATGGTTTGTCACTGGATGTGCCCTAACTTGGCAGCTGAGTGACAACAGCTACTGCAATGTGTGTATGCACAAGGAGCTAATTCTCATATAAAATCAGAGCAAAATGGGAAGAGTTTAAAAACCCAGACTCTTGAATGGTAGCCTAGAAATGGATGGCAGACTGCAGATGGGAGAGTGGGCTGAAACACAATGCTTGGATATTGCTTGCGCTTCCAGTGCTTTTGCCCAATTTAAACACCTGTGTCCGTTTGCTGAACAGTGGGAGTTGCCTGTGATGTTACAGCTCAGATTTCCAATGCATCCTCTGGAGCTAACCAGAATTCACAGCAGAGACATGATTTTCCTGCATTGCCATATTTCCTTCTCAATACAAAATCTGTTGGTTTTTACAAGAAACCCATCTAAGAAACTCCAAATAATAATTAAAAAAATCTAATATTGAAGATTTGTTGGAATGAGTAAAAAACCCAAACAATTGGTGCCATGTGATGTTGGCTGACATAGTTTTCGCTGAGAAGGAAGTGGGCTGACATCAGAAGTTAGTTATGGCTATAATAAATGGTTGCATTCATACTATGGTGGCTTCATGTCTGCTAAACACTGCGTTACTAAAAAAAGGGACAAAATTCTGGGGTTAGTGTTGCTCAAAATAAAACTTTACATTTCAATTTCCCTCAAGAAGACATTCTATCCTGTGTGCAAAATGTGGATTTTCTTGGGGGTATGTGTATTGGGGAGGTTGTTTAATTTTCACTGGTGCTGGGGTTTTTTCACTCATTTGCAATGAATGTGATTTTTGACTTGTGTTTGAATTGCAAATTACAAGACTCAGATTATGAGATATCTGATAGTTTTTCCATGCTATCCAAACCTCTGTCTTCTTGCTGACTTCACATAGCAAATCAATACTGAATTCTATAGTAGATATACATAACTCAAATAACCTTGATGTGAGGAAAATCCTCTAATTATGTCAGATATATCCAGTATTCCCAAACTAGGTGACAAGATGCAGTATGCTAACTTTCAATAAAAACCTCAAGGAATGCTTCTGATGAATGAATATTAACTGCAGATATGTGGAGATGACTTTAAAAGCACCAGTTAAATCTTTTTTATGAATTTGCCAATAGTTGTTAATATTGGTCTGAATGGAATTGCTAATCATGGCCACACAATAGCCCAAACCATATTATCTTTACAAGACACCAAAGGAGTCCCAGAATCCTAATAATAATTGGAGACAGATGCAGTAAAAATTCAATAGTTTTTTGTTGTACATTTTTAGCTCTCACCTCTCACTAATCTTCCTTGGTTTCTGTGCTAACATGTTTTCTGCTATAGCAGCTCTGGTTTGGTTTTTACAGCATTCATAGAAAGTTATAATGGAATTACCTTATTTGAAGGAAAACATGAATGTAAAACTATATTCATCAACTGCAGCACTTCAATTTTGAGTTATTCTTTTGGTAATTTTATAGATTTTGGAGTGGTAGTAAGAAGAGAAAACTCTATTAAAAATCGTTTTTCATTTTGGTAATTTTACAGAGCACAATTTCAGTCATACAGCTCAAAAAGAGCTGTACCAAGGAAACTATGTAGAGGTGGAAGTCTCCTGTTTGACATGGAGTTTTTTGTTGAAGAGAGAGGACCAAATACCTTGGAGAGTTTTAGGCACTTAGAAGTCAGTTAATTTCAATTTAATCATAATTTCATCAATTTCAGTCCATGGAACTTTAGCATCTAAATGGCTTTGGGGATGTGAGGAGAGGAGACTCAACATATTTAATAACTATGTTCAGCCACACAGATTAACACCTATAAAATGTCTCTGGGCTAAATTTACTCAACTGCAAAGGACTCATAATTTTACTTTATGGCACTACTTTAGAAGTTACTTTTCTTAATTAAACAGACAACTTCATTAAGTCATAGGGGGTTTTTTTATAGTCATATATAATTTAAAGATGCTATCACAGAATCACAGAACAGTAGAGATGGGAAGGCACCTCCAGAGTTCATCTGGTCCACCCCCCTGCTCAAGCCAAGCCACAGAGAGCCAGTAGCTAGGAACCAGGTACTATTGTGTTTGAATAACTACAAGGATGGAGAGTCCACAATCTCCCCAAGCAATCTGTGCCAATGCTCAGTCACACTCACAGGAAAAAATCCTGATGCTCAGAGGGAGCCTCCTGTGTTTAACTTCATGCCTGCTGCCTCTAGCTCTGTCACTGGATATCACTGAAAGAAGCCTGTATGCCTTACACATATAATCTTATACACAGAAATGTACATTTAAAAGACAAATATACACCCATAATTATTAATCCCAGATTTATGTCTCCTGCCTATCTCATTTCGTGTATCATGGAATTGATACAATTGTCTTAAGTGGGTATTTTGTAGTTTTTGTTATGGGAAGTATAAATAAAAAGTACTTCTGATTTTTATTCTTATATGTTTCATATGTCCTGTTTTCTCTAAATAATTCTTGCAGTAAAATAATGATTCTTGTTCTGCAGATATGTACAAACTCTACACAGATAAATCCTCGAATTTGAGCTGTTTTCCCACAAATCAAAAATACATATACTTCTATTCCAGAGCTGAGAGTGCCGAAATAGGTTGCAGCTGAAATAAGGTATCACCTGTACTCTAGGACCTCTGTTTGGTTCCTGGATGAGAAACCCTAATTAATGCTGGAGGTTTAATGCAGCTTTTTAATTCCTATAGAAAGTGGAACGAGAGAGAGTCAGGTGCTTCAAAAGGACTGCACATAAAGAGTTTCCCTTCCTGGAATACCAAAACTGTTAAACTTTTGCTACAACTAGATTCAATCTCTTCACAGTTTCTGCTTCTTGTTCATGTAACTATACCAGTTTGGTTCTTGATAGGACAAAACTATAGGTATTTTTTCTTCATTTCACCATGTTCTAATCTCTATAGGGATTTGTGCCTCTTTTTATGGTAATGGTTCCTGCATGCACTTTTGTCTGTGCTGAGTTTTATGGAAAAAAAATGTTGGTTGAAACATGCACAGCAGAATTTCCACACAATTTATATGTAGCATGTTTTTCATAAGCATCATTCATCCTCCGGATCAATTTGTACATTGCACCTTATGACTTTGGGATGCTAGATTTAAAATTGCCCTTCAGATTTCTCTTCTGCCTTTCATTGGTCACATAGTTGGAAGAAAGAACTGTAGCACATAGTTAATAGCAACAGCTGCAATAGCAACAGCAGCAACAACAATGCAATTTTCCTGTCCATGCCTATGATGATATATAAGATTGCTACTTGCAAAGTGCCAGCTGCTGGCACTTCTTTTCTTCTTGACTAAAAGTGAATGAAAAAGAAATGGAACAAATTATTTCTGTGACACACCACTTACTTCACAGATATTTCAGCAAACATGAGGGCACATTCCACAGCTGAATATATTTTACCCTTGGATACATTCAATTTGTATTCATTTTAGAATTTACTCTGTTAATTAGAAAAGGTTATAAGATTAATAAGTAGTCATTGCTAATATATGCAATGGAATATAAGCTTCAGTTGATTTTTTTTTTCCCAAAGAGCCATTAGAGCTCATACTAATCACATTCCTTGTAGTGAGGAGTATATCCCATCTTTCAAAACTGGTCTTTATATTGCTTTGTAATATCTGAATAATTTCTAAAATCCCTGCTAGAAAAGCCAACAAAAATGCAACAAAACACATCCTACCAAGAAAAAATGATACATTGACACTTCATTGTAGAGTTGATTTTTAAGGAATTCTTTGTAGATAGATAATGACAGACAGCTTAGAAACACACAGACAGTATTACAGCCCATGAAATTTCTTTTTTTTTTTTTTTATTTTTTTTTTAAGAAAATGTGGTATTAACTACTCTTAGAGTTTTTTCCAATCTGACCCATGTGACCCACATTAGACTGACCCATGTGTTCCAACCCCAGCCTACATCATGTTTGAGATTCATGATGATGACAATGGCCCAGAAGGGCAAGGTGCTCTCTATAGTTCAGCAAGATCAACATGTCCAAATTCCAGGTGACAAAAAGGAAGGTCAACCTCTGTCCTCTTTTTTGTGCCACCCAGAGCGGGGTTCACTACAGGATGGTGTCAGGATGGCCTCTAGATAGGTGTTTTCCTGACTGAATCACTCAGTTATAAAAAGAAGCTTTAAGACTGAGAATTTTTGAAGCTGGGAGGTGAATCATCCACTACAGATGATCTCATCTGCACTGCGGGAGAAGAAGAAAGGGTAAAATTTCATCATCCAACCTCTTACTTTTGCTATGGGTGGAAGAGACAGGTCAGATTTTAGCTAGACCTGGAATCTTCTCACGTGTCAGTCACAGTTCAGTCACTTTAATTTATCATGACATTTTCTTTGGCTGACGCTGTGGGAAAGAAAAATTCAGCTTTTGTAGATGTCTATGAACACAGATGCAGAAAAGAGCTCAGAAGCTCATCAGCTCTCTCTGCTACTTGTGAATTAACTAGAGATTTCCTCTGACAATTTTTAAAGAGAAAGCAATTATCTAAACCTATCCTTTCACACCAAACGTTTATTTCAATATATAGACATATTTTAGACTGAAAAAACACCAAACAAACAAACAAAACAAGAAAAGGAAATATCCTCATGCAAACACCTAATTGTAGGTGTCAGTAATCTGAATGCCAACTCACAGGTCAGCTGTTTCAGAAAATAAAATATATACTGATACATCCTTTTGTACTCTCTCACATAGTTTTGGAAAATTTGTTATTATTGAGAGGGAGTCTAAAGGGCATGTCAAGAACCGTGACTTTTGCAAAACTGAAAAATAAATTTTAGATTGATTTTTCAATTTTTTTTTTATAATTTTTTGTAATTTTTTTGAGTGGTTGCAATACATAAGTTGCAAAAATCATGCAAACTACGATTTTATCTACAAAAAGTGCATTATGTTATTTGAAACAAAAGTCTGTGGGACTCTTAAGAAATTATATTCAAACAAAACAAATTCACTCTTGATCCTTTAAATGCTTTGATATCATAGAGTTAACTTGGTTAAGGAAATTAGCATTAAAAATAACAAAGCTGAACAAATATTTATGCAGTGAATGGAATTTGATAAATAATTTAGCTCCTGTAATTGATAGACCTTATATTTTGTTAGTAAATATAGGGAATATTGAAGGCAAGAGAAAAATTCTGCTCAGGGCAATTGAAACATTCTGTGGTGCAATAATTAAATTAATATCAGAAACAATTTTGGTTGCCTATTGAACCACCTTTTATTCTTTTTATTGACTTTTTCTTCCCTGATAATAAAACCTGTATTTTTCTCTTTAGTTTTTGGTGCTAATTATTGTGATGAAATATAAGCCCAGAAATGTATGAACACGTTTTCAGGAATTCAGTCAGTGATCCACATATACTTTCTTTTAAACAAAATACTGTCCATCTTTTGAAGACTTAAAAATCTATGTGCATTTTGATCCCTTAAGTGTGGCCACAACTTCATGTGTAAAAATAGTCTTTATTAAAAACATATCATAGTTTTTTATTATACTGTAACCTCTTACTGCTTTATATAAATACAGATTGTAGAACTGTTATATTAGAAATTAAATATTAATACACAATGTGCTTTCGAAACACAAGCTTCAAAATGCAGTTCATATTTTACTTTAACTGCTCAGCTGAAAATCCTTGAGAGTTTTCAAAATAAATCTGAACAACCACTGGACATTTTCATTTATGAGTTGAGGCTCCCCACATTATTCTGTGATGACACAATTAATACACAGCTTTTGCAATATAGTTTTAAAGCATCCAAGCCTACTGTGACCTGGTTTATCCCTCTGCAGTGCTGTGTCACTGGGTATGTTGAATGATCAAGGACAAGGGGCTTTTTAACTGGGGACTAAGCTTCCACACATTTCAGTGAACGCTTACAAAAATGATGAGTTAAAGAGGTTTTGTGCAATGGTTAAAGTTTATTTGTATGTTTGATTGCAATATGGTTACACAGTCATTGAAATAAAAACTTTCCACCTAATTTCCATTTATATATCCACAATACATGTACTGAACACATTAAATAACTAGAATATCAGCTTGTTTGTAGTGGGCACAAGATAAACTAAGACTACAAATTATTTCTTCTGCTTCTAAATTATATTGGTTTTACTCTAAAATTCTCTGTGAAAAAGAAGACACTGAGATCTCGTGCAGGTTTTAGGAGCACAGTAGAGAATATAAATCTGCTTAATCATCAGGTTTAATCATAGTTTCTGGTCAGGTGAACACTGTTTTCACTGCAGTGATTGACCCACTTTGTCTGTCACAAATAGCTACAGAGAACAGCATTATCAGGTGTTCATTTTTCCAGATGTTAAAGGTAAATATCACCACAAAATGTGCAGTTAAAAGGATTATCATCCCATATTATTTAGAAACAAAACAAACCAAAACAGCAAGCCAACAACAGCTTCCTGAATGGCCATACTTGAAAATTAGCATGTTTTACAAAAACTCTGGTATTAGAGCTCTGAAAACAGAGGTTTAAGTTAATGGAGGGCTGCCTGTACCTACAAAAATGTGCTGATCATTTTCAGTGCTTAAAAAGCACAGACAGAGGAATTCAATCCACACAATATAATTCTCCTTTTTGGAGATTATGAATATAAATTGTGTCATCCAAAGAAGCTGGTTTCTCTCTTGTTTGAAAAAAAATTTTTTTTTTAAACACATCTCTGGGGAACAACTAATCTGAGATATTACAAAGAGTATGTGAGCTCCCTGCCCTTTTTCCATTGACAGGAAAAAGGGAACAATACAGCAGAAACTAGGATTATGACACTTGTTCCTCTATCATCTGTCTGTCTGACAGCAATTGGAGAGATCCTTAACAACCCAGCTCAAATGGAGAGACTAAAAAAGCAGAGTGAGAACTGAGACACAGAGCAACATTCCAGCCTTAGGAATGATGTTAAGGAATCCCAGAAGCTACATGAGAAAATAGAGTTAAGGGAGGAACAGAGTTACTGGGTTCACTCTGAAAAGAACAATATTGATTCAGAGATTTAAAGGCAGAATTAACTGCTGGGCTAGGAATGAACAGCTGTGTTCAATACAGATTTCTGTCTCTCTGGGTCACATGCACACACACACACTTTTTCAGTTTAGGTACCAATTATTTCTGTTTCATCTTGCTGGGTTTTTTGCTCTTTCTTCAGCAGATATTTAAGATTATTAAACACGGAAATTTCATCTTTTTTGATTCTTAATGTCTCATATTTTCATGTGATTACAGAAGAGCTCTGATGGAAGAGAATTCATCTCTGGCAAAGATATTAAAAAAAAAAAAGAAAAAAGAAAAAAGCATTATGTCTCCTTTTATAACAGAAAATCACTGCCTATACATTTACATGTATAAAATGTTTTTTGGCAGAGGCACTTAAAATTAACATTAATTCTTCTCTTTCATTTCATAAACTCTTCCCATGCCAACCCTTTACAGACCTGCAAGTAGAAGTTGACAGTGAGGGTGTGACCTGGTCCACCATGAAGCAGTATGGTCTGGCGAGTGTACTTCTTCTAGAGAATCTATAAATGTCAAGACTGTTAAATATTTCACTGTTCATCAAACCATGTCAGGAAAGTGAGAGTTCTGTTCTCTGAAGAGGTGCTCTATTAGCTGTGACTGACAGCTCCTTTTTGTGCCATGACTTTATAGCTTTGGGGAGTGTATTTATTTACTTTTTTTTTTTTTCCTTTTCCCCCACCATTTAGGAGTCCAGCAGGACTCTGCAAGGCATCTGGCAGGACATGCCTCTGTTGTTTAGAGACCTGGTTTGGTGGCAGACACAGATCTGCAGCTGTTTGCTGCTCAGCTGAGGCAGCCCTCAGATGGGTGGGGAGCTCAAGCCCAACCTTGCAGTTTTTGACATAGCTACCCTTCTTTTGGGGAAAGTCCTGCCAGGTAGGAAGTTTAATGAGACACACACTTTTCTGGTATCAGTGTCAGGTATTTCAACTTACTACAAGTCTGAAGAGCCAAAATAGGGTTTATAAATATTTCAGATCCTACTGCTGTCCTCATTCAGACATTTCTGATAAGGGTAGTCTTTGAAGAATAAAAGTGTCCTGTTGCCCTCATTTAATGATTGTGCTAAATCAAAATGCTAATATCTGAAAAATACTTTGAAAATGTGATTTTCAAATAGTTGGAGAACAGTCTAATGAACAAGTGGTTGTAGATCATCCAAGGACTAAAAAAGGTCTGTACAATACTCATATGATACTTTATGGAGGAAAATGTTCAAATGTCCCATAAAAGACACATAATGTGTTCAGAATAGAGTGCTACTAATGACTGTTGTGTATGCACATACCCATATAAAAAAGCTTAGTTCTCCAGTTAGAAAATGCATTTTGGAAGATGGCAATATTTTGTGAGGGGGAATCGTGGGTTTGATTCTTTACATGAGACTGCTGACCAAGGAGGTCCAGTTTTGTGCTGCTTGATCACAATGATAGTGTACAGGTTTGTTTACCACACTAAGCATCCTCAGATTAAGAAATATGATTGACAAAAGAAATATCAAGCTGTTCAAGCATTAAATGAATTTGTTTCCTTAAGAAGAAAGAGTTAGATGTAAACTCTGGACCAGATATCTGTAGCCAATGAAAAACATCTGCACCTGGTATGACATAAGTAGGGCAGAGCTGCTGAAATGTCTTGGGGAGAGATAGTGCCCAGTTGGGCAGGGGAAACATCACATGGTAGAAGAAGGGAGACTTGTAAGGACTGACCAATAAAAACAACAATTTACATATGTTCTTTTTTGTTGTTAAATGTTTTGATACTCCCCCGGCCATTCCTTTGCTCATGAGCAAACAGCACATCATTATACCAAGAGGTCTGAGCTGTACCCACACATGAAGGAGCAAAGTCATTCTGTCTCCATCCACACTGCTGGAAGTGCCCTGTTCTTCCTTCCAGCCCTGCATCAGGAGTTTCAAATGGAGCAAATGCTTGCATGCTTTTTTTTTTTTTTTTTTTTTT
>VXBR01001552.1:0-34497 GCA_013400215.1 Cisticola juncidis | reverse complement strand
TTTTTTGTGAGAGAGTTCTTCACAGCCTTCTTTGAATTTTATCAGAGAGATTTCACAGTGACCGAATTCCCATGATGTCTTTTCTCCTCCCACCCCCGCAACGATTCCTGCAACACACCTTTTGCATAGTACCACCCAGGAAAAACAACCCCCTTATGCAATTGAAAGTATTGTTTCATCTTCAGTTTCTTACTTTGCCAGAGGCCATGAGAGCTTATTATGAGCAGGTGGTTGTAGCCAAAGTCCTAGACATTGCTTTATTATTTGTGTGCATTTACAACCTTCCTATGTGACAGTCTCATTTAGTCAGTGCTACAGGCAATCTCTGTCTGTACTTAAAATATCTTTAACAGCTACATGTAGGGAACAATCACAGGGGAAGGGAAAAAAACATACAAAGGCAAAAGGCAACTTAGAAAGGAATTGGAGCCAGAGGAATTCATGGCTGGGCCTCTTTTATTACCTGAAAGGACACATATTTTGCAGAGCATGCAGAGTCTGCTTTTACTGATTCTATTTTTGTTGATATTTTGTCCGTTCCCATTGTTTGCTTAAAATAATTTCTCAGGAGATACCTGGTTTCAGCTGGCAGCAAATTTTAGCAAAGTAGCTCTGAAACTGAAAAATTGGATTATTCTCTACAGAAGACAACTACTTTATAAAGCACATGAAATATCTGTGCATCTTGGCATTATATATGTGGTAGTGTGACAAGTTCCTATAAACTCACAGACATGACCAAGAAATAGTGCTAAGAAAATATTTTTCTCTCTCTTCAAACCTTCAGCTGGAAAGACTAGGGGGTAGTATTTTTTATGTCTTTTTCTGGTACTCTCTGGAATGTTCACATTTAAAATTTCTTTTATGTCCTTTTTTTCCCAAAGTCCTTGTAGCACTTATTATCTCACAAAGTTTGCCTTATCCACTTCCTGCCACCCTGTCACCACTTCAAAAACTACTAAGCTAGGGCTGAGAAAAATCATTTGCTCTATGTAATCCCAAAGTGAAGACCTCAAACTTGCAAACAGAAACCAATTTATAACCTCTTTACAAACCATCCCTCCCTCTGTTTCCATTATTTTCTGCAGATTTTCTGTGCTATAGGTGCTTATAAGCATTTTGGCTGAGTGATTAGGCAGACAGTGCAGTATAGTCCAGTTTGTCATTGGGCACTCCATCAGGACTATCTCACAGCCTGCCTGTTTCTGATACTTACTCAAATCCCAGTTAATTTCATCTTTTCCTCACACCCATGCTGCAGCTTTGAGATCATAATAGAAACAAGTTTCAGGATGTCCTAGTTTCTTCAGGGATAAAATTTAGTGTTTTCTTCATCCCAGAAGTGGAGGATGGTGAGTAGATTACAAGATTCATGTTGTGTCCATTTTCAAGGTGGTTTTATTTGTTCAACATATTGGCTCCCTGAGGAACTTTAGGTGTATTAGAAAGATCTTCTCAGGAATGTAGAAAATAATGTGGTGTTCCTCATACCCAGTATCAGAAAATATTTCATTTTATCTAATATGCAAAGAGATTATCATCATTTTCGCAGTCTTTTTACTCTCATGTTACAAGGCAAGAATAGCAGAAATATGTGCCCCTTGTACCAGTGCAAGAGTGCCCACACATGCCCACACATCTTTCTCATCTTGCCCTTATATATCTTATCTGAATTATAAGAGACTTTTTCTTTCTCTGTCTCTGAATTTATTCTGAACAAATATTTTTTTACCCTGTCATGAAATCTTCCAGTAACTGGGATTTTATAACCTGCCTAAGTACTCCTTTCTGGTGCTTCACTAAATATTCTTAACTCAAATAATTTCCTTCTAATTCCAAAGAGAATTTTTAAAATGAAACAAAAACACCCACACAGTCTTCATTGCTTCCAAGTAATTTTTACCTTACTCATCTTTGGCTAGATTCTTCTAACATACATTAAGATGTCCATAAAAAAATATTTAAAGTTGTGCTGACTCACATTGGCTCTTTCTACACTCAATGGAGAAAATTAGACATTTTAAGATTTCTATTCTTCTGCCATTTTTTAGCAAATCAATAATTATATTATTATTAATTATTGAATAATTAATTAATCAATAATCAATAATCACCTGGAATTTCCTATTTCACTCTCTTAGCTATAGAGGGACCTCAAGTAAATAAAGACATAGAGCTAGAGCTTTATATTTACTCTGGCAAGTTCTATCTAGAAGAGAACTCAAATGACAATTTTACTACTTAATTCTTAAAAATTTCTAAATTAAAACTAGTCTTACCTATAGTATGCAGAATCAGGCAATAGCATCACAATAGCTGCTCAAACATATAAAATTAATCTGATATCTCAGGGTCAAGTATGAAAAAAAACCCCAAAATGTAGAGGAGTACAAGATAAATGAGCATAAATTAAAGATGCCCAAGGGTTGTTTTTTTTTTTTTTTAATATATCAGGATATTAGCTATGATGAGGATGGAGAGTAGATGCATGAAAATGGTAAAAAGTGAATGAAAATTATCCAGATTCATATAATAAATGAAATAATGATCTGCTTTTAAAGAACCTAGAATTTAATTAAAAACTGAAATAAACTAAATAAATGGACTTCCAGTTAATAAAATTAATGTTAAAAATAGCATTAATGTTTTCAGAGACAGAGTAGTGATGTGAGTGCCTCTAAAGTGAATGTCTACACCCTTGGGTTTGCCCTTTGTCTCTACCCATCTTCTTGTGCAGCAGTAGCACAAGCAGTTCAAACCATCAGCAAGTAATGTGAAGATTTCAATCAAAAAAACCCTCGGGGGACATTGAAGCCAAAGACTGAAAGAAATTAGGAAAAAAAAAAAAAAAAGACTTGCTTGTAAGTTTCCCTTTCATGCTGAGATAAATTTCCTCACATTTTTGCAAAAACACAAAGTAAATTTTAAAATAGTCACAGTTGCCAGTCATGAAGTTAAGCATCCAGAGTTTTGGGGGTTTTTGTTTGTTGGGTTTTTTTCTTTTTAATGCAGAAATTAATGTAGTTTATAACAATTTTTTCTAAATTCCTGTTTTTACCAGAAACCTATCTTATTCAATGCAAAAGAGACAAATTATGCAAAGAATTAGAAAATTTTCAACATTTTTCTATTATGCCTTGAACAAAAGGTTCTATTATATGAGGAAGAGGCTAGAGGCTGCTTCCAGCCAACCTTTCCATTTCCATTTTCAATACACACTTTGTAACAAGGTTTGAGAATACAATGTGGAAAGACCATTCAAGCATCTTCAGAAAATCTTAGAACACATTTTGTCACAGAATAAAATTTAAAATGAAAAGCACTAATCAAGATAAATAGTCAAATGCTTGCAAAACATTACATATATACCTATATCTGACCCACGCCAATTCTACAACTACTTCTTCCTTTTTGTGGGTATAAGGTTTGAGCCAAAGATGTCTGGGGAGCACTGGGCTAGGTCAATTTTTATCTAAAATAAAAAATACGTAAACATGACAGAGGACAGAAGGTAAATACTATATACACTTTAGCAGAACTTGCTGTTATTATTTCTTTTTGAGTTACTAAAAGTGGACACTTTTAAAGTAAAAGCCTGGCTGCATATTTTTGCAGCTCCCTGTGCTGAGAGGCACTGAGGCATCCTTGAGGCTGACTATTGGGAGTTCTGGAATAGAAGTGTGCATTTGATTTACAAAAATAAACACCTCAGTAACATCTGAACTGTGAATCAACAAATGAACACTACTTAGCTGTAAAAGATTGAGTTCTAAATGAAAAAAAAATTGCTGAATTTTTGATCACCCAGAAGAAATTTGCCTTGCAGATCAGTGACACTTTGAAAGGGTCGTATCAATTCTTGTGTGTGTTTCAACACTGCTGAAGCTTAATTTATGTACTGTCATTGGAGAGAGGGAAGTATAATGGATTTTTAATTATTCCAAGTTTCACAGAGCAAATGGGAAGTAGTCCAGTTTCCAGACAAAGAAGGAAGAGAATTAAGAGTAATAAGGAGCAAATTACACAGTCATGTCCTATTAAAATATTCTTGGGAATGTGACATTATTTTTTAAAACTTTTACATTCATTTCTTGATTCACTCCCAGGGTACAATGCTTTATCACATTTTTTAAATGGTTAACAAGGTTGCATGCACCAAATTAACTCTGGTTTATTTATATTCCCACATACCTCCTCATTTTTGGATAAGTAGGTTGATGTACCCTACAAAGGCAACAAAGCTCTGCTATTACATTTAATATTTGGGGGTTTTTTTCCAGTTCCTTGACTAAAGAAAGTAGAAAGTTGATCACATATTTGAAAAAGTTCATTCTCAGATCATGAAATAAGGTACCTCATTAATGAGATTTTAAAGTTAAAGTTCCTTTAGCAACTGCTAGCACTCAGGATGGAATTTAAAGAGACAGTTGATAGTTTGGTTCTGCAAAATGGTTGCATTGCTGTGGTTTTTAATCTTAAATATTTTTGTTCAGTAATAGCTGATTTATTACAAGGCAGATAGCAGTATTTTCTTTATGTCTTTTATTTCTTTCTGTACCCTAAAAACATAATCCAGCACCTTAAAAAGTTCACAAAAATCTTAATAATTTTGATATAGATTTAAACCATCACAACACAGAGAATATTTTTTCCTCCCTAAACCTACCAGAGCTTTATCACTAAAACTAATATTTAATATACTCACTGCTCCCCCAATGCACATTTTTCCAAGTCTTCCATGTCTCATTTTTTTCTCTTTTCATCCTACTTGCCACTGAAAGCACATTTGACATGGGCTTTCTCTAAAATAGGTAAAATTCTAAATGCTCATTTTTAGTTCCATTCATCTAAATATAGAAAAAACTTATGATTTGGACAGAGTTGGGTTAAACTCTTTGAATATTTTGAGTTTTAGAAGATATCTGGAGATCTTACAAGAAAATATTTTCTTGGGGAATGTAGAGCTGTTCTGCTTTTGGTTCTGAAATACTGCAGCAAACCCTGTTGGTGTTTCATCATTTCCAGTTCCATCTGGAACCCATAAGGAGAATTTGCATACATAAAAATAAAATGTTATTTGAATATTTCAGGCCTTCATTAAAGGCTTGGTCTAATTTCAGGTCTAATCACAGATGAAACTCTAGTGGTGTTGGGGGACACTTAGATTTGGACTAGTTCATATCTAATTTTCATCATAGGAAGACTGCCTTCTCTTGGGAGAAGGTAATAATTAATAACTCTGCTGCTTTTTCTCAAGATTATTGGAAAGGGAAACTAGAAGTAAATGGATTGAATTCAAATACTTGTTAAGCCTTTTAATAGGCTTTGAAGGACTACAAGGAAGGGAAGGGAAGAATTCAAAGTCAAAATTTGCATGCACCTATTGCTGATAATCCATATGATTTAGAGAAGAAACTTCTCCAGTAGAGCACAAAACTGGTTGTGGACTCTCCAAGTGAGTGTCTGTCTGGCAATGACAGCTATGCTTCAGCCATAAAGGAAATAAAATATGTTTTTATTACTGTGTTAAGATTTTTGAAATAGATTGGTTTCATTGTTTTTTAGAACATTATTTCATTGTGGTTTACAGCAGAAAAATTCACACTGGGACCTTTTGAACACCCCTGGTGTCTGGAGAGCTCGGGCACAATTTAGAGGGCTTGCAATTGAGCTGTCTGGGAATCCACAGAAGAAAACCCACTATTTCCATTATTTTGAGTTATTAGTGTTTTGTTCCTTTATTTTTGTAATGCATACACAGTGTGTAACAGCTGATTTCTTTTCTCAAATTAGATTTAACAGTAAATGATAGCAGTTTCACCAGAAATGTTCATATACCACAGAGACTATGGCCACATCTGCTATCAATAACATAAAGTAATATCTGGGACACTCCAGAGGCTACTAAAAGTGGAAACAACATCTACAGTATTGAGTTCTCAAACCAGAAAATTATGAAATGGGAACATCATAAAATCCACCTCTGTGAGTAATGGCAGACATGGATACAAGTCTCAGGCTCAGCCTTAAATATAATCTATTACTTCTGCTCCTGCCATTCCCTGGTGACTGCTGCTGCGCTCTGCAGGATGGAGAATGCAAGCTACCACAAATGTGTGTTTGCTGCTGTTGGCAGACTGTCTGTGAGAACAGCATATAAAAAGGGAAATCAGACATATGCCATCCTTCCTGGGGAAGTTTTCCTGGAGGTATTTCAACCTGCTTTGAGGGAAAACTGTCAGATGACATCTCTCTATTCAGGAAATAGTGCTGGAAGTTGGGCCTGGTAAAGTTCTTTGGGAATAGAGAAAATAAAGATAGTTAGCTTCTTCTAGTGTTCAACATTATAGCAGCTAAATGTGGTGAGGAGTAACTAATATTAACATATATTTAAAAAATTATCTTTCAATCAGAAGAAATATTTTTTATCAAGCATAACCACAGAACCGGAAGGTGCATGTATTTATCCTTATTCTGAACATTTTTTATAATTTTCTGCAACATCACAGGTAAAAAAGATACTTCATGTGGTTGGTGATTGCCCAGCCCTGTCAGCTGAAGCCCTACTGTTACTAAATGCATCCAGCATTTATCTTGTGGGTGCATAGAGGCTAGAAAAATAAGGACCAGAATAACACAGTCAGTATGGACTGTTAAAAACAGTAGCACCTCCCACCACGTTACAGCTAACCCAGCCTCAGAGAGGTGAAAATTGTTTCCTTATACAAATACTTGTTGCTACAGAAATAACGATGGGAGAGAACTGTGAATTACATTGCCATCATGCACAAGTTTTTAAAATAAAAGCACTTATGAGCAAGTTCTCTCAAGTCCTGACTTGAAAACCCTGAACTTCTGTGATGCAAAAAATAAAAAGGACAGATGTTTAAAAATGATGCCACAGAAGTGCACAGGGAGGTACCAGAGGTGCTGAATACTGTTCCAGTGCAGCGACGCTGCTTGCAAACATGCAGTTATCCTATGAGGACCTGAGTGAGAATGAGGGATGAGAACAAGTTATAAGAATGAGTAATGAAGAATTTAATGAAGATTAAGCCAGTTCTTGAAGACATGTAATTATGGTGGATGTACTTTTTCACCTGATTCCAGTTTGCTTTTCTGATCTGGTGCTTTCCCGGCAATATGTGGCCACTTGGGTATCTTTCCATCAGGAGTTAGGTTCTCCTTCTTGTAAATTTTGATGTGAAAAAGGCCTTTGGCATGGTCTTCCACACCCTTTATATATACTTGGTTTACTGGATGATGTGTACTAAATACTTGAGTCAGGTATCTTCAGAAACCATCCAGTCTGATCCTGATAATCTCTCTTTTGGATCCAGTATGGTTCCACTAACAGGTGTAGTTGTGGCAAATCACTGTCACCTCTCTGGTTTTATCACTGTCATGAAAATGGCAGTTCTTCTCTTTTCAGCAGATTGACAAGGTTCATTCTCTATCCTAGTCTTCATTAACTAGTCTCAACCTAGTTATGGTACTTTAACTAATGACTCAGGGTTTTCTTACTGACATCAAGGAAATTGATGAGAGTCAAAGATAAATTGCAGATGAAACCTTGTTGCCTGTTAGATCCACAGATTTGCTATTAATCATAACAGTAAAAGTAAAAAAAAAAAAAAAAAAAAAAGCTTGTGGAAATATGTCAAGCAAAAAAATATGTTTTCATTTTCTTTTTGTCAATTTTGGGATATTAACAAAAAACAAAAGACCTTTATGACATATGATTGACAAAGTTTTTATCTTTCTACCTGCACTCAGACAAAAACCCAAACACCACAACTGAATGTGTTAAGTCTGCTTTTTGGCAAAATTTACAACATGATCTGAAAGAGCATTTATATAAAAACATTTACAAATGATCTGAAAGAGCATTTATATAAAAAAAAACCAAGATGATTTTCTGACCAAGGTCCATATCCCTGCCTGGATTTCTTTGTTGTTCTGATCAGGACATAGGAAGAGACATCAGGATCAAAAAGGTATCAAATTAAAGTTGTTTTCAGTGTGTTACAATTACAAATTGAAAGAGTGATGGTATTACAGCACAAGATATTTAGTCATTTCTATATCATGTTATGAACAGAGAACACACTTTAAAAATCACCTAACTGAAAACCTAGAATATCTGGAATTCTACAGAAACATTCACAAACAAAAGTACAGACATTACCAAATGTAATCAAAATCTCATGGACAGAAATTTGCAGGAAATTGTTTAACACCCAAAATATGATAGATGACACTGAAAGGTGGGATTAAATTGTTTAAAGCATTTTAGAGATCATTTTGGTTTTTCTCTACTTCACTGGGTTGAACTCAATTTGTACCACCTCTGTAAGCTGGCAGCTTTTTCATTTTACACCACTGTATGTGTGAAGGTGCTGTAGAAAGAGAGAGAATGCAAGGAGATGAACCTCCTTGTAGCTCAGAAGGCAGAGAGCTTCCCACTCTGGGCTGGTGTAAAGCTCCAGAACCTGCCATGTCTGCTGCTGTCCACACACAAGGCTGATGACCCTTCTGTCAGTAAGATCTGTTTCTGTTCCCCCTAGAAAACTTTACAGTCTGGGGAAAACAAATAGATTTCCACATGTTCTGAATTTTCTGTCTGTGGAGTGGTGCTCTCAGTGGATTGGAAGTGACGTAGATCCTTTTTTGTTGAGATTAGAGTGTAACACTAACCAAAGGATCACAGAACTGGCACGGCATCCTTTCACAGAAGGAACTCCATGAAAAACACATGGCTCTGTATAATGAACTTCTGTTGTATCTCAGTGAAATAGATTTAATGCAGAAAGTCTCTAAAATTTTTTTAGAATTAGGAATCAACACATTTCCATTGCTTTAACATAATCTGACAATAAAACTTTGTATTAAACTAAAAATTAGAAGAACTTAATCAGAAGATATTACCAGAAATCTGGTTCTTGAAAGTCAGCTGTGATTGAACAGATCTTAGGGAGCAAAGTCTTGGAGAAAAACCTCTAACAGCTAATTATTATTTTCTTTAAAAGTTTCTTCTTTCAAAGCAAGGTCAATGCAGGAGGATATGGGAAAACCAATAAAAAGGATGAGCTGTCACTTGACATTCTTTGCTATAAAATTAACAATATGCATTTATGTCAAGGTTATAACAGCACAGATGTAATACATTGCGTAGGCATCTTAGTTCATTTCATGATAGACTTTTCAGCAAAAGTTTCCACCCCCTAGACCATAAACCACAGTCATGAGTAGCATTTATGTATTTTAGATTCGGAATGGGTAGGAAAATAAGGTAATGCATAGCCTAATATACATACCAAAGTAGTTAGTGGTTATTTAGGTTGTTGATATAGTAGAAGCTAAAAATAATTAAAATTTGTCATCAGCCTAATATGTACTCATATCCAAGTGATACAAAGAAAAGGAGTAAGTATTTTACTTTACCATAGGTTCTCTTGAGAATTATATTGGCACATATTCATGTACATGTATAATTCCTTCAGAATGCATGGATTGAATTCTTTGTTCTGTGAAATCATTGAATCATAGAATTATTAGGGCTGGGAGGGACCTTAAAGATTCTTTAGTTTCACTCAACTGCTGTAGGGAGGGAACCTTCCACTCAGACCAG
Source organism: Cisticola juncidis (assembly GCA_013400215.1). Taxonomy (NCBI): domain Eukaryota; kingdom Metazoa; phylum Chordata; class Aves; order Passeriformes; family Cisticolidae; genus Cisticola; species Cisticola juncidis. The sequence goes on along the minus strand of VXBR01001552.1, from coordinate 24,866 downwards.
GTTTCTCAGAGTCACATCTTGCCTGGCCTTGAACACCCCCAGGGATGGGGTATCCAGAACCTCTCTGGGCCACTTGTTCCAGTGCCTCACTCCCTAAGTAAAGAATTTCCTCCTAATATCTAATCTAAGCCTGCCCTCCTTCAGTTTAAGACCATTCTGTCTTGCTCTATCACTACTTGCCCTTGTGAAAAGCCCCTCTCCTAAAATCAGAAACTATTTTCATTTATAACTCTGTGCATATATGAATGAATAAATCAGGTCAGATTTTACCCATAGACTTCGTCAGTACCCTGAAGAAAAGAAAAATGTTGTTATAGTACGAAGAATTGGAATTATGCATTTTGGGGGGTTTTTTGAATACTGTAAATTCTGTAAAGGACAATGTAATTATTAGTTCTATTAACATAAAAAATTGTGAATTAATGCCAGCAAACAAGATTTGACAAGAATTCTCCTTCTCATGGACTGAAGCAGTTTCTCTTTGTCCCATTCGCTCTTTTGATTGAACAAGTGAAGATATGTTTTTTGGCAGTATCATGCAAAAGGCCTAATTTCATTCCATCACTGATAAATAGGTTGTTACCTTCAAAAAAGGGTTTAAAAAAAAAGAAAAAAAAGCAAATAAGTAGTTTGAATCCTTTAAAATTGCATGCCTGACAAATACATCTTTATCTGCTGCAAAACAAAATGATAAATAATTTATTTCACTAAATATTATGGCATCATACTATACAGAAAATGTCAGAATGAGTAGTTAAATACTTGCTATTAATGAATAAAGATATAAGCTGTTGACCCACTGAAGTAGCACTTCTACAAAGTTGTGAAGTCTTTTGGCATTGAATTTTTTTCTATCACATTGAGTGGCACCACCTCACATAAAGGTGTATCCAGTATAGGTGTAACATTTATTCAAGGGTATCTGAACCTTGAATTTATTCTGTGGAACTTATTCATTGGGCATCTGTGGTCTCCAAAGGTTTGTTAATTCCCCAGTAAAGCTGGATCTAGATTTCATCAGATAACTGCATCCTAACCTCACATGGCTCGTTAGCTGGCTGTAAAGGAGATCCACATATGTTAGTGACTGGTAAAAGTCTGTTTTGTAAATGGACCTGCCACTATTGTAAGAATTACAAGATCTTCTAAGAAAGGAAACATGGAGTGCAGAGAACACCAAATTTCTTTTTTTTTTTTTAGCTTTTTGACAGTATCAAAGCATCATTTCATACTATTAGTCATCTTGAGAGTGACAGTTGAAAAAAAAATGAAAATACATGTCTCTTTTCTTTAGCACTATTATACATCGATGTATTAAAGTAGGCCAACACCAGAACTCACACTTCAGACTGATGAATATAAGGAAGAGAATAAAATGAACTCTGGAACTTGAATGACTGACAAAAATAAAAGTTTCAACAGTGAGAATTAGGAGAAGTTTTAGTCTAAAGGTGTATAAAGTAACTATTATGCAAAACTCTTCTAAGGTACTTTTTATTGGACAGCTTTAATGGAAATTTTCTTTTCTCTTAGGTAGTGACAATACAAAATTTAGGAGAATGCTTTATATCTCACGTAAGACATAAGGGATCTTGTCAGCCAAAGCCATGTGAGGCCAGGAGTATAAAGGCCTCTCATAAATAGCAAGCAATTAGCTTTTGTATTTGCTGCTTTGTACTTAAAATAAAGAATAATGCTAGATTAGAACATTACATTTTTAAACAAATACAAAAATTAACCAGCTTAAAAGGAAGGCAAATAGAATGGATTTATCAAATGAATAGTTATCCTGCAGGAACCATTTTACTGAAATTTGTGTCATATACCTCTCTTTAAATATTGTTTTTCTGAGAATGTAAAGAAATTTAACAATGTAAATGTAAAGAAAAAGTAACAAAAATATGAAAAAACAAAACTATTTCAAAAAGAATTACTAATCTATCTAGGACACAAAGTATTTACTACTGGAACACAATCACATATTGTACATATTTAATGTGGAATTTAATATAGGTTTGTATGTTTCTGTGTATGCATACTTATTCTTCCTTGGATGAACCACATAAATGTCATCCTTTTAAACTGTATGAAAGACAGAAAATGCAAACAAGAAAGGAAATATATACATTCATGGAAGTAAACCAAGGAATGACTAGAACATAACGAGGCACTAAGTCATAATTCTTTTTGCTGAGACAAAAGTTTTCTCAATGGAGAGAAAACATCTGGTACTTAAGAAGCAGGGTTCTTGATTTTAGCATCTCTTCAGACATTCAGAGGTCTTTTGGCATTTCTAAATGACAGAAAATTATCAGAAGTGACAGACTGACTATCCAGAATCAATATATACTGTGAGTAGTGAAAACTGCCACAAATTAAATGGAAGCATCCCTGCTTACAGAGAAACGAAAGAAAACTAGATTGAAGAAGTAATGTTTGCATTTACTTTATGATCACATCTGCATTTTGCCCACTCATACAAAATATCCTCCTGGCATCCTGTTCAGATTCTAACTTGAAAAGCATTAATTATTTTGGGTTAGAAGCTAGGTTTCATAGTTTGAAAGAATAATTTGCATTCCAAGGAAAGAGGACTTGTAAGCATAACTATATGGGACAGATCTACAGTTTGGTTCTCATCTCTGGTGTGAACAGAGGGAGAGGGAAAAGAAGATTTCTTAGTCCAGAAAGTTGTGAAATGATGCAAGTCCTTCACAGCAGTGGGCTAGAGACAGACTACGAGCAGGTCATTCAGACTGCTGACAGCTGACCCAATGACCCATGAAATAGTCCAGATCTGTGCCAGTAAGATCCTGTATTCCCCAAAAAAGTGTAGCCATAACCAAGGTACAAGTGGGCTGTGGTTCATTCCTGCTATGAACCATGACTGGAAATTGTTCAGGAGATCATTGGTAGGCAGTGTCCTCCAGAAAGCAGATTCCTGGGCTTGGGATGGTCCAGAATGGACCCAGATTCCTGGGCTTGGGAAGGAAATTTTTCCAGGGACAGTTCACACAGATACCTGAGGGCATCTTTCAGTACTTCAGTACTTGTGAGTCTGCTCTGTCTGCTTTGTCAAGGTCCCCCAGTTTGCTGCTGCTATCTTTTTTTTTTTTTTTTTTTTTAATCTTTCTCCCATCATCTGGCTTGGACAAAATCTTTGTGAATCCCTTCTCCATTTCTTCAGCTTCTCTGAAAGTTTTTGTACTATTCTTGTTGCCTTCCCACCCTCTCTGTGTGACTGTAACATTGCCTCTCCTGCTACTGCTTATCATAATTTGCCATTGATTTTTGGGTTCCATTCTTAGCAGAACTGCACCATGTTGGGATCCTGGACAATCCCCAAACACTCCAGTCTCTACACAAGTCATCAGTAGTCCAAAGCTGCTTCTGGCCTTGTATGAAACAATGTAGTTTTAATCTATTAGCTGAAACTATTTGGCAAAGTGTTATGTTGCATCACACTTCATGTCAAGACTAGTAAGGAGGGACTTGAATGAAAATCTCTATGCTAGGAAAGTATTTAAAAATTAACATTGTAATTTGAAGCATTCTAAATAAACCGGATATCTGAGCAAGCGCAACAAGCTGAGTGCCTTAACAGTCCTAGGAAAACAAAAATAGGAATAAGCCCTTCCTGTGTCACGTGGGTTTTGGCAGGAGATATGCCCCTAAGTCAGCTCAGCTATAAACTCTGGGTTGATGAGCCTTAGATCTTATTTATGGGCCTTCCCAGCAGGATGACTCATCAGGATCTAAGTCATTCTTTTTGATCTCAATAGATTTGCTCTGTCTTTAAACTGTTAGGTTGCCATTTTATGTTATGTACTTACATGAGTTAGAAACAGTAGCAGAGAAAAACAACCAAATCTTATAAAACGGCCTATCAGATTGTACCAGTACTGGGGATGCTGCTGAAATAAACTGGCATCTTTGCTCTGCTTTCTGCAAAATCAAAGGCTTAAAATGAAAGTGTCTTCTTCAAATACACACAAAATAATTTACATGAAATGGTAAATTTACATGAAATGGTTTTTCTTATCCACATAAGCCCATCTGTGCAATACAGAATGTGACTGATATAGAAATTGTAAGGCAAGGGGGTAAAGCTGTCTATCCACCACATCAATGTTCCTGTAGTAGGCCAACTGAAGTAGCATCTGAGCAATATAAAGCTTTGCCTATTAACTTGGTGAGTGTGGTGGAACATATCCTGTGCCTTGGCTGGTCCATGTCTGCAGTGATTTTGAAAAAGTGTCACAGCTGAGTGCTGGTCTTGATTAACCTGTACTGTGGACTGTGCCTCTGGTTTCTTTAACATAATTTATCCCACAGCATGCCAATATGGACATAAACAAATAGAGAGGACCCTTCAAAGCAGCTTTCTTCAACTAATTGTAATTAATTCCATGCAGCCATCAGAAATCTGTCCACTGAGCTTCTTACAGCATAGCCTGGCAGCAGGCTGTCATGTTTGTGGTTATCCAGGCTCATATCCATAGAGAAGCTTGAGGGATTCTCTTTTATGAAATCATAATTGTTTGAATAATTTTGTACATGGTAAACTCCACAAATCAAATAGTTCTCTTTCTTTTGATATTTAGTTTTTTGAATCTGTAATGGAACTACTCTCTGGCTTTCACTCATTTCAGGACTAGCATAAGAATCCCTTCATGTGTTCTACAAGTGGCTGAAATTGGAAGAAGAGCAAATGGCAAATTTGCATTAAAGCTTTTGACTCCAATTGTCCATTTGGCTTTGCAGGTCAAAATAAAATACTTTTCCCTCTGTGTTAAAAAAAACGTTCTTTGACCTGTAGAAGACACAGAATTGCAGTTCCAAAAGTAATAGTGTGTGGCAGCAGCAATTTACCAGTTCATAGCACAGACCACAGAGTTGTTAGGACTGGGTGTTCTGAACTGATGATCTCGTTTGTTGAGGTCTCTTCCTCACACATAGAGCCTGTATAATCACATATTCACTGTTTAGACACAGAGACAAATGAAGTCTTGTTGAAGTCTGTTTCTACTGTAGTAAAGGCATATACTTTGAATTTTACTTGAAATAAGCACTTTCCTTTAAGTTTGAAAACTGAATGAAGAGCTTTTTTTTTTTTTTTTTGTCCTGCTGTGCCTAGTTACTATGCCAAACATCTATTCACAATCGCCTGTACTTTACTATGACAACAGAGGGAGACCTTCCATTTAAATGACATGATTTCCTAGGAAACTTGTTTTATCTCATAATCTGAGTGCCTGCAAGCCCCATGAAAGATCTACACTTTCTACAATTTAACTTTTTCAAGAGTCTTGTGACCTTGAAGCAGAACTTCAATGGTATGTGTTGTTGTGCTAGAATTGCAGTCAATTTTAAATGCCTTAAATTCTAAGGATAAAAGGAAGTATTATATTTTAGTAGTGCTATAGTGGTTTAGATATTTATAGTTAAATGTAACGAGCAGAGATTGGGGGGTTTTTTTACCACGTAATTGAATATTTATGTTTTTACCTTTATTGTCATTCCTGTCAACTATTGTTTTAGCCAAACAAATGTAACCTGATAACTGAACAAAAAAATGGTGAGATAATAATGTTGCAATTTTCTGAGGAAAGAAATGCAATCCTCAATGCCAGAACAATACACAGTCTGAAAACCAAGAGTATATTTTTCTTCTGAAAACCTCACAAAATCCGAGACTTAATGTGAAATAACTAAGAGTAAGATATATGTTTTGCTTATATCTATGTCTTTATTTTCTCTTTTTAAATAGCATATATGATCACATTGAATAATATTTTGTGCCTGAGAAACTCATCTATGAATTTATTTATGGATGAATATGCTTACCTATCACCCAGTTATTTCCTTATTAACCATTACATGATAACACTTTCCATTTATTTCACTTCTAATTAAGATACTCATATGTTTTTTCACTCTGAAAAAAATCAGAAATGCATTTATGTATAATCACAGAATAAGCTGAATAGGAAGAAACCCTCAAGGCTCACGGAGTCCAACTCCTGGCCCTGCACAGGACCATCCCCAACAGTCACACCATGTGCCTGAGAGAATTGTCCAAATGCCTGAACTCTGTCAGGCTTGGTGCTGTGACCAGTGCCCTGGGGAGCCTGTTCCAGTGCCCAACAACCCTCTGGGTGAAGAATCTTTTCCTGATATCCAACCTAAACCTCCCCTGACACAACTTCAGTCCATTCCCTTGGGCCAATTGTCACTGTCACCACAGAGCAGGGATCAGTGCCTGCCCCTTCTCTTCCCCTAACGAGGAAGCTGTAACTGCAATGAGGTCTCCCCTCAGTCTCCTCCAGGCTGAAAGACAAAGTGATCTCAGCTGCTTTTCCTACAGGCTTTCTTAAAGGTACATGTTCAACTGGGAGGTGATTCAAGACCAGCACCATATCCCCACGGACAAGTCCTGTCTGACCAACCCAGGGGCCTTCTGTGATGGGGTCACTGCATCAATGGACAAGGGAAGGGCTACAGATATCATTTACCTGGACTTCTGTAAAGCCTTTGACACAGTCCCCCAGAATATCTTCCTTTGTAAATTGCTTACTTTCTTTGTAAATTCCCTTCTGGTTTTAGGTGATTTTAAATGTCTGTGTGGAAGACATTTATTTTCTGGAATTTCAGACCGTGCTGAAGAATTAGAACTCCACTTCCAAGATATATTTTTCTGTCATAGTGTTCTCTTGCATTTCAAGCTAAACTTGCCTTGGCCAGAGGCTTATTGCTCTCTCCTAAAGTGAACTTTACATTGTATCCTGGATAGCATTTTACATCAACCTTTTACACACAAAGACAAAAATAAAAACGTGCACTAAGTGACCTCAAAGCTCCCCAAAATTCTTTCACCAGCCCATTTGTTCACTGCACAAAGATACTTTAAACATTTCCTGTCTAAATGAACTCAAAGGAGGAGAGTAGCAACTCTTTTTCAGAAAAAGAAAATCTTTTTGTCATTTAGACCTCTTTTCATAATTAGTGGTGAGTACTTTTGGAAGATATGTCACTTCTGAGCCTCACTGCTGTTGTTATAAATGTTTCTGCCCCTTGGCTGCCACTGGAAGCAGATGGTAGGCTGACAAGATCTATTTAAGTTCTGAGTGCCTTGAAGGAAGTAAAAGCAGTAAAGGAAGGTAATTTGAAGCATGGGGAGTATAAATCATACCTTCATCAGCATAATTGTAAAACTAGGCTTTGATCCTGGAAGCAAATCTTCTCACACAGGGATCTGTACCTGATATCATCATATGTGGTGGTACTCTGTCAAAAACTCTCCAGTGCAGATCCTTTTCAAAAAACCCCAAATGTTCCAAGCCTTTATCCTTCCTGAGATTCAAGAATGTGTGTGTGTAGCATCACCAGTCCCTTCAGCCCAGTATGACAGTTTTGACAATGACCATAATCTGATGACTAGAGCATAAGTACAGGGTTATAATATATAGTGGTTTCCCCCTCAGTATTGACCAATAATCACTTATTTTTGTGGATTCTACTGATTGTTTAATTATTTCTTAATACTGGCAGATTTCTATTCATGATTCGATAGGAACCACTGCAATCTGCTGTTGCAATCATACACCTCTTAGAAGACAACCTTTATAATTTATTTTCAGGGCTGTTGGACAGACAACAATCATCACATGTCAGTGAAATGCAATTGCTTGTGAGATGCCCAGATATCTCCTTTGAATACAAGAAGAAACCATCTTTGGCTGTGTTTCAAGCATAGGTACTTCAGTTTTCTGAGGATATGAATTTTGTAACTGACATTTGCTTTTAGAAGACAGAGTACTGCCAAGTGTTAAGTTGTCTGTCAGGGGTAAATTACAAACGAGAAAGGAATAATATTATTTAGTGTTATAATAATTGGGTATATGCCCCAGAAAGACTTTACCAAGACATACAAATTTTCCCAACATAATGACAAGCAGCAATAGAAGCCAGTTTCACATTTGAAGGTGTCACTACCAACAGACTTGCTCAAGTCTGATAGCAGAAATCCAGAACAATTAACCTGAATTTTCCAGCATTCAGTGAACAGCTTTTTGTCTTTTTTCAGAAATTCTTTAGTTAGCTTAAAAACTAACATATTTATCAACAGGAGAAAAATCCAAAAACATAATCAGGATAATACTATATAATTCCTCATGCAATTATGAATTTATGAAATTTCACTCTAAGTATAATATTGTCAGTTCTTGCTGGGTATCAAAGCCCGGTTTGAGCCAAACTGCTATTACGGTATAAGTTACTTCTGCCCACAGTTTCTTACACATGCTTTAGTTCATGCTTTTCCTTTAGCCATTACTTGTTCTTGCAAGGAATTCTGCACCTGACCAAATGTGGAATTCTTCTGAATAAAAATACAGTCCGCTGTCTTATCTAATAACCTGGGCTTGATCCAATAAAACACACCTTGATAAGATTCTTGATTTCTTTCTAAATTCTTACCACTGAACCTTAGTGCCACAGATTATTACTTGAAGGTACATGGCCATGTACATTTAGACATTGTTGATGGATTAGATTTCTCCATGAAATGGTTACTAGAAAATTTCCATCATATCATGATAGAGCTCTTTATTTTTTAATGACAGCATTGCCTTTTAATCACAATCAAAATCAAAATATATAAACCAGACACTTTTATTATCTGTTGTTTTCCTCACCTTTCTTCTCTAGGCAAAAACAAGACACTTTTTTTGGATTGTCTCTGGAATTGTTGATGAAGAAAGCAGAGGAAGCCTGGAAGTTTTATTCTTGTAGTAGATCGCAGCTATCATCCTACACAAGATACTCTTCTTTGATGCTTTTTACTCATTACCCTCCAGCTGAGAACACAAACATGTTTTATTAATTCATTTTTTATAGCGTTTGAAAACTGGAAACACTTGCTATTATTGAGAAAATTTGTTATTAATATTTGGGAAAAATTAAATAAGCACTATCATTAAAAGTTACACATAAATTGATAAAAAATAGCAGCTCACTTATATTACAATTTTTATATTTCAAATTTTTTACCCTAAAAAGACAAAACCTTACCTGAGACTAAACAGATTCTGGCCAAGTTAACAATGTAAATCTCTGGCAAAAATAAAGTATGAAGCTGTTCCTTGATTTTTATATTAAAATATTTTTACCTAGATATGTAACTCATAATAGTTATAAAAGAGATAAAAGTATTAATTTTTGCATTTTTAAGCATGAAATAAGAAAAAAAAAAATGATGACTTTAATAAGACACTATTCAAAATTGAACCAATAGTTTTATAGAAGTTAAAATACTATGAGGTTTCAGAAGATAAATTGTTTAAGAATATTTAACAGATACATAACTTTTTATTACTTAAGTATACATATATATTTATAAGCCACTTGTACGTTACTTTCCAGTCTGACTAGTTACCTGAAGACCTTGCTAAAAGATGGAAGAAACCTGGGTCAAAGAACTTGTTCAGTTGGTACAATAGTTTCATTTCCTGCAGAACAGAAAATATTTGATATGCTTTTAATTAAGTTAAAAGATCAAAAATCTAAGACTACATCTAAGATAGTTGATAAAGAAAGACAAAAAAATGTGTAACATCAAGGTACATGTACACATATAAGATAAAAATTTGGTTTGATGTAGTAAAATGCTCTGAAAGTGGTGTACATGACATATCTATACTCTGCAGAGGGAAAAGTTAGAACAAGGCTTTTCCTCATCAAAGAGTCCATGGGATTCCAAGTAGAAAGGATCTCCACATATGTAGGAGAAGGGAATACAGGTGATCTTGCCCCTGATAAGTTACAGCTGTGTTAATTACCCAGTACAGCCTTGCCCCGATGGGTCACATTCAATATTCAATAAAGTGTGATAAAAGGGACAAAAGTGGGTTAGCTGATGGAGGGTCATGGACATGAGGATTATGAATAGGATTCTGGGGAGAGAGAATCACTGCTGTGAGGTCAGTCTGGGTTAGAACCTGCAGTCACAGTCTAGCTGGGTAAAAGCTGCAGTCAGAGCCTGCAAACTGATACCTGCAGTCAGAGTTCAGTAGGAAATAACCAGCGATCAGAGGCTGCAAGGGAAACCTACAGTAGGAGCTTGCTCCAGCCAGAGTCAGTGAATAGTTGGAGTCAGGATGGCTGAGTTGTAAAGGGGAATAAGTCAGGACCCTTTTCATGCTGTGATAAACAAGAAGTCTGTGTCTTTGCTCATTTCTACCCTCTCACAGGAGGGCTGCTGCAACACAATTACAGCTCCAGAGTAACTCCCTTAGATGTGCGTGTTTTACACTTAAATGCTCACTGGAACCATGATGTGGGTAAATTTTGAAAGTGTAGGTTGTGTGGCCTCATTCAAGGAAGGAAAAGCCTTGTTAAACAAGTTGTGCTTTTTGATCTTGGAAAAAGGGAGTAGGATGGAAAGGCATAAGGAATATGCTTCAAATGTAAATTTGTCCTGTTGAATTTAGCCTTTTATAATGACCTGGGTGTAACTGGACTAAAATGAACATTTCTTTGAGGATGGTTCTCACTTGAAAGTCAAAGTATTTTCTTTTGTTGTAGTCATTATATGAGTGAACCACTGAAAAGCTCAAATTAACCATGAAAAGAGTTAGAAATATATTAGAGAAAAAAAATTGAGTGACAACAGTGCATTACTTCACCTGGTCAAAGTGTTGTTTAGTTAAATAGAACTTGACAGTCTGGGAAAAAATGTTGAGCATAAGGTAAAATTCTTGAGACTGGGTAAAGTTCTTGAAACTGGAAAGATCTAGTTTGGTTAGTAAAATTTATGTGATTATACATGTCTTCAGAATTAATTTTCTGACAGTTTTTGTTGAGAAATTTAAATTGGAAGGCTCAGTAAATAATCATGCAAATTTTTGGTTTGAACTGCGAATTTTGACAGCATTGGAAACAGAAGTAAAAATAAAAACTAATGTTTAGAGCTACTTACATCTCTAGCTGTCAATTAGGCTGGAAAATTGTATCTTATTTTAATCCTAGTTTTAGGGTCAGAAGACTACATGACCATCTACTTAAAACACTTAAAATCATATTTATTATGTATATCTTGGCTCTTACATCTTCTCAACATTTTTAAAGTCTAAATAGCTTCCACTGTGTGCATATAACTCCTTAAATACATTTTTCCCTCATATGCACCACCTTCCTGTATGTCTGGGATGATTTTATGATACTGTATCCTCTACTTTTGTTTCATAAGACAATCTGCATTTGTTTGGAGTGTTAATACAGATGAGAATTTTGCAGTTACCAAGTTTTATTATATTATTCTTTAAAATATCAGCCAGAACTATGCTTATTGCACAATAAACATCTGAAATATAATTAGGAGGCTATTCCAGAGCTCTCCCTTCTCATTGTCATGGTTGATTATCTGAAAGGAAAAATTGTCTGGATGGAAGAACTGGCTTAAATGAAGTTAGGAGCACACATCCTTTTGACAAGACTGTGACCAAAACTTCCACAGACTAAACTGTATTGAGGTAAAATGAGATTTTTTGAAGTGACCTGGACCCCCAAACTGCTTGCTTTTGACTAATCATTAAACCAGTTATGACAACTCTGAAAATCACAACTGATAAACCTGGCAAACTCTTATAATCACATTTAAGTAAATTTCTTCCAGTGAGGACAAATCCAACCCCAAGTTAAAAATTAATAAAAATCTCTCATCTTAAGGTTGCCTAACTTTCAGAGTCACTCTCTAATTTTGAGGCCTAGAACTCTCCAGTTCCTGTCATGAAAATGTGTCCCAACTAGGTAAACTAGAGCCTGCAAAGGTAACAAATTGTAAATGTTGCCAAATAAATGCATCTTCCTTGCACCTCAGCATGTTATTGATCCACAGAAAGCATCCTCTACACTCGGGGATTATAGCCTGGAATTTCCCAAAAGTTCTCTTCGGAAAATGGAGAGAGGTGAAGCCTGGGAACCTTCTACACCTCGAAGTAGAAAGCACTAGATTTGAATACAGGGAAAACCATGCACAACTCCTTCTTTTTCTAGGTCTTAGCTTTCCCTTCACTGGATAGTACTGAAAATCACAAGCTGGACTCTATTTAGAGTCAAAGGATGCTGTTAATGCTACATCCTTCCTTTGAAGGCATTCCACCCTCCAAGAAAGCACAAAATATTGAACGTGCTGGAGATCAAGAGCATGTGCAAGACTGACTAGACCAACAATTATCTGTCAAGGGAAGTTCAAAGGTTCTGGTTTATAGTCTCAGACTTTTATTGTTTATCTGTACAGTCTTTCAGAGTTAGAGATAATAGAGCAGGACTTGCTTAACACAGGAGAAAGTATCACAATTTTACGGTCCCTAGCAAGTTAATATTGGCAAACTGTGAGCACAGAAAATGTTTATGAGATTAAATACATTGTTCAGTTAATGATCTTTGTTGGCAGCAGACCCAGAATGAAGAGTGCTTAATAGGTGTAGGTAACTCCTGCTGACCAGCTCTGTGACAGACATGGTGATGACAGCCCTTAAGTGAAAATAGACATATGCATAATTTTCAGGACCTAAAATGCCTAATGGGAAACAACACCAGGGAGGATAATTCTCATAATTATAAACCTGTTATGTGAACTTTGCATAAGTAAACCTGAGAGACATAAAAGCACTTATTAGGAAGATTCTGTGAGTAAATAATAGCAATGGTTATAGTTAAATGTCTCCCTCCCTCTTTTATTTCTCTATTCCCTTATTCTGCCAGCAGATACTTAATGATGTGTATTTTACATATTTTTCTAAGAAACATCACAGTATAATTGCTACTCTATGTTTCAACATCACAATAATGGGCACCAGTCTTAAACTCAGTGTCCTTTATGGTGTCCTAGATGTCCTACTATTTAAAGTGTCATACTAAATCAATTTCATAAAATAAGAATAACAGAATCACAGATTCACAGAGTGGTTTGTATTGGAAAAGACCTTCAGAGATCATCTATTTCATCTCCCCTGACATGAGCAGGGACATTTTTCACTAGGTCAGATTGTTTGAAGGCCATCCAACCTGCCCTTAAAATGCTTCCGTGGAGGAATCATCCACAGCTTCTCTCAGCAAAATGGCCCAATATTTTACCACCGTTACCATAAAAAGCCTTTTTCTTAGCTCCCATCTAAACCTATACTTTTTCAGATTAAAATCCTTGCCCCTTGTCCTATAACTAAAGATCCTGATGAAAAGGCTGTCTCCATCTTTCTTAAAAACAGTTTTTTAGAAATCAAACCTGTCAATTAGGTCTCACTGAGCCTCTTTTTTTACAGGCTAAACAAACCTACCTCTGTCAGCCTTTCTTTATGGCCCTCCTCTGGACCTACTTTAACAAACCTAAATCTTTGCTGTACTGATGACTCAGAGTTGAATGCGGAACTCCAGGGGGAATCTCACTGGAGCAAAATAAAAATGCAGAATCTCCTCTCTCACCCTGCTGGCCATGCTGCTTTTGATGTAGCCCAGGCTACAGCTGACTTTCTGATCTGCAATCCCATATTGCTGCCTCATGCCCCAGCTTTCCTTCACCAATATTTCCAAGTCCTTGTCTGCAGGACTGCTCACAATCCATTTACCGCCCAGCTCATATTAACACTGGGGATTGCTCCACTGAGGTTTACATCTTTGAATCTGGCCTTGTTGAAGTTCATGAGGTTCACATGGATCTGTTCCTCAAGCCTTTCAAGGCATCTCATCCTTCAAGTGCATCAGCTGCCCACGCAGCCATCTGTTAACTTGCTTAGGGTGCACTCAATCCCACTCTCGTGTCATTAACAAAGATACTGATCCACATCAATCCCAATACTGCTCCTTGAGGAACACCATTACTTACAGATATCAATCTGTTTGGACACTGAGTCATTGATTGAAACTCTTTGATGTGGCTGTCCACCCACAATTCCTTATTCTTAAACTTTGTTTCTGATAAAGACTTCAAGTGACTTTGGAACGTGGGTATGTGTCACGGTAAACCCACACCATAACATATACGGAGAAGGAAATCCATATCAGCAAGATTAATAATCTTTATACTTTTATTATTTGAGTTCAAAATGTAATTTACACTCAAATAGTTGCTGAAAGTTATCACAAAATTGAGGTGCAACCATAGATGTGGCATTTTGAAAGAAGTGTGTCAGCATCGTCATTCACATGCATGTTTAAAATTAACTGGCTTTGTACATTTTTATAATGCTTGTACATATGTCTACATTTTGGGGTTTCCATCTTTATGTGTGTCCTGGTTTCAGCTAGGATAGAGTTCATTTCTCAGTAGCTATTATAATGCTGTATTTGGTATTCAGGATGAGAGGTGTTGACAGCACACTGATGTTTTGGTCTTTGTTAAGCTGTGTTTATAAGTCAAGGACTTTGTCTCATATTCTGCCAGTGAGAGATAGCAAAAGAAACTGGGAGGGACAATAGGTGGGACAGGTGACCCAAACTAACCAAAGGGATATTCCACACCATAGAATGTCATGCTCAGTATATAAACTGGGGGAAGTTACTCAGAATGGAGGCTGATCTGGTTTTGGGAAGGCAGGTCTGTCATCAGCAGGTGATAAACAACTGTATTGTACATAGCTTGTTTTTCCCCTTATTATTGTAATTAATAGAGTTGTTTTTCTCATTTACCATTCTTACTGTATTTTGGCTTTATTTTAGATTGTTAAACTGCTCTTATCTCAATCTACAAGTTTAACATTGATTCTCCTCCCCATATCACTGTGTTGGATGGGACAGAGGCAGGATGAGCAAGCAGCAGTGTGTTGCCTGATTTCTGGCTGGGCTTAAACCACAACAGTGTACAATAGTCAAGGTGTCATATAATAGGATCTTGAAGTTTAGATGCAAAATTGATGTATAGGCTCTTAAGGATAAGCTTTGGTTTTCAAGGAATGTTCATAAATACAAATCAGTAAGATATGCTGCCTTCTCACACCAAAAAAAAAAGTAGAAATTTAATGAGCATTTAATGTAAAGTAAGTTTGAGAAAATTGCCTCTAGAACTCCAAAATGCATTGTGTACTGAAATCAGCCTTTTATGTCTAAATTTTAAAGAATCAAAGCTAGGTAATTCCTTTGTAAGGATGCTTGAACATATGCTGTATTTAGAGTAGAATATATTTTTTTCCCGCCCTTTATAATCAGCACATGTTTATATCCCCTATTTTATGGTTCCTTAATCAAAGTTTTCTTCAGAACTTTTCTTCAGCATTCATTGCTACTACATCTGAGTGTAAACCTTTTTTTAATGTATTACCATAACTCTTCTGTCAAAGCAGTTCCATTTTGGACTGGAAGAGAACAGGTAAGATAAGTGTTAAATTTTGTGTAGGATCAGGTCCCTAATTTGATATTTCTAGTATCTGTTATTTGCAGTATGCTTATCACCGAGTGGCACTTCTTATGTCCAAAACTTGGCTCTTACTCATTGCTGTTTATTACTGTTACTGAGTAGCAGGTCCATCAATTAGATACCAGATCATCAAGCTGAGCATTCAGAAAATAAGAAACAAATAGTAGTGATCATCTGTGAAGAGGCAGATAAACTGACTTGACATAGGAATTTTCCATAGAATAATTTGTTTGCTTTGACTAATGAGACCTTTTCTCTCTGCTTGCAATCACATTAGTCACTCAGTATGCTCTTTCTAAATTCAACAACAAGAAAGCATTCTGCAATCAACAGCTTTCTTTACCACAAATGCTGACTTTGACACAGGAGATCTACTCTGCACATACAATGAAGAAAAAGAAAATAAAATCTAGAAGGTAATAACATAAAGGGAGGTCATGTAAAGGAAACCTCTATTCTGTTATACTGAAGAGATCATAATGTCTTGACAGGTTTTAACAGGACGATGGCTGAAATCTCTACTCTGATATGCATTGCATGGGCAAACAACATTTCTTAATATACCTAAAAAGCAAGCTGGAAAAACATAGATGTGATCAAAATGATACCTATTTTTAGGCAGAGAACTTAGGAGATGTGAGTCACCTTTCACAGGTTTCTATAGTCTCTTTTATTTAGTCTGGAGAAGTTGGAATCTAGATTAAGTGCCTTTGTTAAGCCCCTGAAGATGAACAAAATTAACAAATACAGTAAAAAACATATTTTGATCCTATATTTTGATAATGCCATTGTTATAAAGTCATTATAAAGAATATGCCTTTTGATTTTTACATTTATGCTATTATTTCTGTTGTTCATTAGGCAAAGTTATAAACTTGAGTATACTGTTAATTAATAACAATTGGCTCATAAATATAATTTTCTTACTGTCTTTCTTGTTTTCACTTCCTTACTGTGCATACTGCATGAAAGGTCATAGACTTCCTTTGAAATTCTCATTTTTGAAAATGTGATGCATTTGTACACTCTTCTGTTGCAGAACTGATGAGACTGCACATATCTAAAAATGAGACATCTAAATAATACAGGACATTCTAGCACATACTTGTCTCCCACAGAGCATTTCTAATCTTATTTGCCAAAACCTTTCACACTCTTGTTCAAACAAGGTGCACCATCAGAGAGCTTGGTCTCACCAGGCAAAAATACAGTGCAGAGAAGGAAAAGGAAAGAATGTCTTTGCAAACTCTGGCAAATATCCCATGGAAAAAATGAGTCTTTCATTACAAGGAGACAATTCTTTTCTTGCAATCATTTCACTTTATGTATGCTTAGACATGCTTTTGCAGGTGAAAAGGAGCCCATCCTACTTAAATCTTGAGCCAGGTGGAAGTGGTGTGGAGGCATTGCCACATAGCCCAGCCTGAATAAACACATTGTCTTGTCAGCAGGATTTATTTTAGAACTACACTAACACAGGTGCTGCAGTGGCTGCATACTGTAAACACTTGTCTGGACTAAGCAAGTATTTTGCAGAACAACTCAGTTACTGCAAATTTGCATACAAATCTCACCTTTATCTTCTTAGAAATTTTTTTGTGTTGTTAATATTTTATCTACTGGTGAGAATGACGTACACAAATATAGTCAGTGACCTAAGGTTCATGGGTCTTGATATCAATGCCTTCCTATACAACTGATTTTTCAAGTGGTCTTGGTCAATTCACCATACAGGGGTTTCTCTAGAAAATGGATAAAATAATTTCATTCTGCAACTCTTGGTAGGAAGAACATTGACGGTTTGTGAAGTACAACTTTTCAATAGTTGCAACATGCTGGGGTTTCGATTTTTTTTTATTTCCAAGAGTAAAATCCAGGGTTTTTTGTGAGTCACACAGAAGTTAGATGCAATATCTTACTCAATTGTATATAATTGGTGCGCATCTGTCCTTCTAGGATTCTGAGAAGAACATTTTGCCTGTCAGACAAGGTGTGTGATTTGTCTGCTAAACTAATTTTAGTTCTTATTAATGGATTTTTTTTCAGTTGTTAAGTTAAATTCCCTAATTGCTATCTTCATTGGGATTTTTTTCCAGGGAAAAACTAATATTGAAATAATCTTGGTCATTTCCTTAGATTTTTTTTTTATTGGCAACAAAAATGATACTTACTTTTCATCTACTCATTTAACAATGTCCTTTTTTCTTCTACAGAACCATTTTCTTCCTTTTTGTCACTTCCCCTTTTACCCTATGTTTTATTCTCTATACATGGACTCCTGCTAAGACTTCTTCATCTTTGTTACTAGGTTATCCATCACAGCTGCCAGTGATTCCACCTTTTTTTGGCAGTTGGCCTCCATCCCTTTATTCTATTATTAGATACTTTTGCCTTCTCAAGTACGAGACACTCTCCACATCTAATATACACTAAGGTACTTAGCAAAACCCCCATTATTATGGCTGAGAATATTTTCCTGTAAAACAGAATAAATATCATAAAATCTAGAAATTCCTATTTATTCCTATGGCTGAATTTCTCCCATAATATGCAATACATCTATATATCTATGTATTTATATATATATATTTGCAGTCTATTTTTTGATAAAATTAAAAATATCAAAGTGTAAGAACAGAAAAAATAGAGCAACCTGTAACCATAAAGGCATAATTACTTTTGGACAAATAGTTACTTGCAGTCCCTCACAAAGAAGAACTATTCTCTTTGTCATCCACTCTGATCTTGTCATTAAATACTGAAAAAAAAATCAAACTCTTCCACAGGATTCATAGAAGAAAGTAGTTCTAGAAAAAAGTGGAAGAAATAGAGATTTTTTTTTGACAGCCAGACACTCAAATCCAAAGCTCAAATTGTAATCATTTGACAGTGTAACAGCATTCAGAAGCTCTGATAACTCAAAATCTGCTTTGCTGCCAGTGGCTGCCTCTGTTATTACATTGCACCACAGGTCAAAACTCTGCTCTCACCAGCTCTGCCTCCCTTGGAAAAAGCCTCCAATATCAAGACCAGTTCCATTCACTTCCAATCCTTTTGGCTATCAGCCTCAAGAAGCTGGCATCTCTAACAAAGTGCATCCTACCCAATAAATGAAATATGCACTTTATCACCTGCCAGCAGAGCTCAGGACCTTTGTTACTCATCCATATACATCAGGACAAAACAGGAAAAAAGCCCAGCTGTTTTTGAAGAAATCCATCTTGTGTGACCATTTTGTTCTATAGTTCTAAAGGAGAGGTAAAAAAAAAGAAATATAAAAGGGTTCTTTAAGAGAAAAATATTGTGCTGGTCTGCTAATGTATAGCTCTAGATTGTGATTCAGATAATCTAAGAAAATGGGTGTCAAAGATGTTATTTCCATAATTTATGTATCTTAAACATTTCCCTCTAGCTTCCCATAACTCCTTATCATCAGTTTTAGTTCAAGTCTGGCATTGTTCAAGATACTGTTTCTTAAACAGAGATGAAAATTTCTTTTGTTCTTTTGCAAGTTTTTCTTCTTGTGCACTGGTGAAGCATCAGGGAAGATATAATTGCATTGCTAGCATTTAGTGTTCTGCTTCTGATTTAGTTAACTGCACCCATTTGTTCATTAAGTGTATGAATATTTTTAAACAGCAAACAAGAAAAGAAAAACTGCCAAGAGTGTGGCCAATATAGCTTACCTTTTTCATCAAAGGTTTGTTTGTTTTTTTTTTTTTCCAGAAAGTGTTGTCATTCTGTTATGAATTTAGGGACCTCAAGGAATATACCATCAAATTACGAGTACCAAGATTTTTTTTCAGCATAGCCTGAAATAGAATTGCTTATAAGAAGAAATAAAAGACATGTATTCTCAAAAATGTTTGCATAATCCCAAATATGAGGAATATTAAAATGGAAACAAACCTTTAGTGTTATTCCCGGGCAGTTGTACTCCTTAGTCTTCTAACCCCAGTAATACTCATGGGCTGCTTCATCATATTGATGATTTGATTATCTCAAGTCTTTACAAGAATTCAGGTTAAAAAAGTTTCAAGTTTATCCAGGATTACAAAAGGATTTCTCAATAAGTTATTATTGAAATATGTTCAATATTTCTCAGCTTAGACATGGTTAGGTGTTTAAACACTCTATTGAATTAACATACTACCTGTCTTCTCATTTCCTGCATTATCTGATTTGTATCGAGAAATGTTTCTTGATTTCATAACAATTCACAAACTATGCCTCATAAAAAAATTAATAAGATAAAATAGCTGACCATATTAAAATTTACATAACTGTAGATAAAGTAATAAATCACTGATAATATTACAACATTAAAGTAATTTGATGAGATTACTTTAAAGAGTGCTTTCCAGTGTTGATTGATTTAGAATTTAGAGCATCCATTTTGCCTCACATCTCTTCCAAATTTATAGGGTCAGGCTGCCACAAAGTGCTGTAAGAGCAAAGAGATCCAGAGCCTGTCATTTCCAAAAGGGTTTTTGGTTTGCAGTGTCTGGGTGTCTGTGAAAGTTTAGCCTGATAAGACTGAAAAGTTAACTTTATATCACACTTCTCTGTTAAAATAACCTTTAGGGTGCTGAGAAGTTGGCTGTCTCTTTGCAGAAAAACTGCCTATACACTATCATTATAGCTATTTGATATATTTCAATGGTATTTCATTGTCAAGGAAAATATGATTTTTGTGAACAGTAACAGGAAACAGTCACAAGGCACCCCATCAGGCTGGTTAAAATTAATCATTCATGAAGTATCCCTCCAGATTCCATGTGTTCCTTGTATATACCAACATTATTATCTAGGTTTCCCAGATCCAATGAAAGGAAATCAATAATTCATTAAACCTGTAATCTGGTATTTGGAATGACGAGCAACCCTTCTCTCACAACTCTTTGAGAAAAGAAAATGCTGCTTGAGTCACTGCAACACCTTTGCACTGAGTCAACACAGAGCACTAATACTGATGGGCTGAAGAAGTTCTGATGAGAAGGACGTGTGCATATGTGTGTGTGAATGAGGGCTCCTTCTCTTCATTTGTGGCACTTGTCTGGGTAACAGATTTTTTTGAATGCTTTCACAGAAGTCAATAAATGGGCCTGGGTTTAGTTTAATGTAGTATCCATACAGACAACATCACTGAAATTCTGACAGTTCATTAACTGTCCTTAAAGACTCATGTGAAAGTGTTTTCCCCCTTCTCTGCTTCTTTTACATGTTTGGCATGCCAAAATAATGTTATTGAAGGTTTTACTACAGCAGTGTAAATCTCCTTGTTAACATATACATACAACTGCTCGATTCAGGAATTTTTAAACAACAGCTTTAAGTTAAGCAGAAGTTAAAATCTATAAATAACTTATAAAACTCCGTGGCACAGATAAATTAGCATTGCCACTGTCCTTGGTAATTTTCTGAGACCTCTCACTGTGCTGTTTTTATGGAGTTCTAAATTGCTCATAAATTCTTCCTTTTAATGTATGTTTTAAAAGTAGGTTTCACTGCCTGTTAAAGCAGACAGATTGAAACATGTAGACATTTTTATTCTAATCTGGTAAGTAATACAAGGAAAGTAAATTCTTGCATTTGACCTACTGCCATGATTTGCCCTGATGATGAGACCTTCTGATGGATGGATGAAAGCAAATTGTTCTTTAGTCCCATTCTGTCTTATTTTCTTTTTGTACTGAGAAAGCGAACCAAATTTTTAACAAATGCAATCTTCTAAAGTATTTTCTTTCATTTTTTTTTTTACTCATTTTCTGATGTGGAAAATTAGGCCACTAGAAAGCAGACTGAGATCAATGCATTTCAATATGCAGCATGAAGCAACCTTCTGAAAGTAATATCTCTTATTTAATAATTGAGCTCAGCAGTGGAAAGCTGATGTCTACTTTTAGAAATCTGACTGCTACCCCTGAAACAGTTATGAAATCTCTGATTTAAAACATGAAAACATTTCCAGACATAAAGATTACTGAGTAGTCTAACCCTTTGTGAGACAGCCATGTCTTTGACCACCATTTAGAATAGTTACATTTTGAAGTGTCACTACTGCTTAAAAGAAGCAGCTAGTGAAAGGACATTTTTTTCCCAGCTTGGAAGATTTATTCTTGTCCTTCACTGAAAAAATAGATAAGAATTAATTAAATATTATCAAACACTCTCCCACTTTCAGATAGCTATTATAAATTGTTTGTCCATTCCCCAGATGTGAGGCAGAAACAAACATTGCTTTCAGATCAGATTGACATATCCTATAAGGATTGATTTTTTTGGAAAAAAACTGTCTTTTTCTGCAGCGATAGATTTCCTAGAGCCATCTGAGGACCTGACTGTGAAGCAGATGGTATTTTCTTTCCAGGGCATATTTTGGCCTTTGGGATAAAAGATTTGAGAAGGGAAGAGTAGTTAGTGTGGGGAAGCAATTGCAGCCAGAGAAGTGGAGAGTGAGAATTTGTGAGAGAAACAGCCCAGCAGACACCAAGTTCAGTGGAGGAGGAGGTGCTCCAGGATTGTCCTGCAGCCCATGGAGAAGAGCATGGTGAAGATCTTGGTGAGGCAGCTGTGCCCTGCATGCTGTGGAGGGCCATGGCAGGGCAGAGATGCACCTGCAGATGGAGGATGCAGGCTGGAGCAAGTGGATGGCTGCAGTAGGTTGTCACCATGGGAAGACCGTGCTAGAACAGGCTCCTGGCAGGACCTGTAGCCCCATGGAGAGAGGAGACCATGCTGGAGCAGGTTTGCCGACAGGACTCATGAGCCTCTGTGGGGGACCCATGCAGGAACAGTTTGTTCCTGAAGGACTGTCCCCCATGGAGTGGGCCCATGTTGGGGCAGTTTGTGAAGAACTGCAGTCTGTGGGAAGGACACACGTTGGAGTTCATGGAACGCTGTCTCCTGTGGGAGGAACCCTGTGCTGGAGGAGGGTAAGGCTGTGAGGACTCCTCCCACTGAGGCAGAATGAGTGATGGAAAGGTGTGATGAACAGACAGCAGCCCCCCTTTCCCAGCTCCTCGAGCCTGTGAGGGGAGGAGGTAGAGAAAACCGGGAGTAAGGTTAAGCCTGGGAAGAAAGGAAGGCAGGAGAAAAGGGTTTTTTTAAAGTTTGGTTTCATTTCTCACTATTCTATTCTGATTTGATTGATAATAAATTTAAATAATTTCTTTAAGCTGAGTCTGTTTTACCAATGCCAACACATGTATATGCTATTATCTATATATTAAATTGGCTTGCATGTCTTCTTAGAGCTAATACCCCTTAGAAGAAAGTAATTCACATTGGTAAATAATTCTGCACTGGGTTTTACAGTTTGTAGTTTGGTCATTAGAAAAGAGCACATGACTAAACACCAGTACTACTGGAAAAAGTGAATTGTATCAACCTGATTCTGTAAAGCAGTTCAAGATGTGAATGCAAATAATTTGCAACCACGTGCTATCTATATTTAAATATAGTTTTCTTTTTTAAAATCTTTCTAAGCACTAGAAATACCAGTTTAGATGAAGGCTGCTACATGTTCAAAACCTCATACATGGTCAAATTAGATGTTTTATGATTTTATGGGAAAATAATAAAAGTAGCTATGCTTTCTATTACATATCAAAATATATTTTCTGTTGCACTGTGAAATGAGCTCCAGGACTGAGATTGTTTTCCTCTTACAAACAAAATATCCAATTTCTGTTATTAAAGGGAAAGGATAACATTTAATGTTTTTTCATCTTGCTGTCCTCAGGGTAGCAGATATGAAAGGTCAACAGTGAGCCCACTTTCTAATAAAAAGATGATAAAATAGTCAATAAAAATGGTAATCAATGAATGCCAGAGCACTTTCTCCTACCCAGTGGTTTGTCTAAGCACATAACACTATAACACCTACATAAAGTTTTCAAATCTCCACAGAGCATTGGCCAGAGGTGGGTCTGTGTTGGAGCCAGCTGGCTTTGGCCCTGCTGGACATAGGGCTGGCAGCTTCACACAGAAGCCACCCCTAAACCCTTCCCCTGCACACCCCCTGCCAAAAAATAACCAAGCTTGCCATGTAAATCTAATATGTTACAGCAGAAATGCTGAAAGTTATAGTGAAAGAAACAGTTGTTACAATGAGGAACACTCAGTGCAAGCAGGCAGCATTTGGCTATTGTGTCCCTGTGGCTGGTTGTGGGAAACTTACTTATTTGTCTACACCACAGTTGTGGAAAATCTCGTTTTAATCATCAGTTTTGCTCTGTATGTACAGACATGTGCAGAGCAACTTGCACACCTGATCACTCCTTTTCCTGTGTTTCATCTTCCTGTGTGCCAAGTCTGCTTTCCAAGGTGTCTTAGAGCTACATCTCTACCCTGTTCGTGGTGATGCACCAGTTCAAACCTCTCTGTGCCACATGCAAGCACCAGGATCTGGACAGGTAATTTCAGTGCTGTAATTACCTATGGCTGCATAGAAACCCTTCCAGGCAACTCAGCTGTAGCTCTTGAACAAGCCATGAATTTCCACCCAAACAGTATATGTCACTGTTAAGAGTATTTAGGCAGAACATGAAAAATCTAACATTGATAACTTTTTCCCTCTTTCTCTTAAATATCCAAAGAAAAATGGAGTGGCTGTGATTTTCAGGCCTCTATTTTGTTTACTTTAAGGGTGAAAATTGTAGGAGTTTTAAGATCATAAGCATTTAGAAAGTGTTACAGTCTACAACAGCCTTAAAGTTCATACCCCAAACTACCATAAAATATTGTCAGCTGCCCTTCCTGCTTGTGCCTTATAGGATGATCTAAGAGAGAGATGGAGGGGAGGGGAAGTGGAATTCTAATCAAAGATGACATTAGATTACATTCATGAGAGGAGTATGAGCTAAATAATTGTTTTTTCCAAGACCGAGCTCCTACCTGGTTAAAAATAAAAAAGTTCTAATAATCATAAATCAACGATGGTTTCAGAGGATCATAGTTCAAGTTACTGACCAGCTGTTGAGCACCACTACCTGTAATTTTTTTTCTTCTTCTCACCTGTACAACTACATTGAATAAAACAGGGTCTTCTGGGCATATTTTGCACTCTATGGGTGTAATATAGTCCTTAGCCTGAAATCTTGAGATTTGTTTCTGTTTAAATACACTTACTTCATTTTATTTAATTTATCCACCAAATCATTTCATGATTGCATGGTAACATCCAAAGATAAAAAGTCCAAAGACTGAAGTTATACTAAACTCATGGAATAAATAGAAAAAAATAAAAGTGTTATTTTATATTTTAAGGAAAAAAGAAGACTTAGTTTGCAGTGAGATCTCAGTAAAAAAGATCATTTTAGTGGTAGATATGATCACAGTATTGGAGATTTTCTACATTTGCATTGATCTTTAAACAGTTCTGCTTTAAAAGTCATAAAGATAAAGATTTAACATCTATCTTATCTGTAGATTTTTGTTGCGGTGTGTATTTGGG
>VXBR01001551.1:43185-93744 GCA_013400215.1 Cisticola juncidis | reverse complement strand
GGAGACAACAGCACCAGGGAGAGCAAAAACATCAGATGTGCCGATGGATGGATGGATGGATGGATGGATGGGTGGATGAATGGATGGATGGATGGGTGGATGAATGGATGGATGGTGCCCAAGGCAACCACTTGCCAAAGGTCGGTCCTGCTGCCAGCCCCAGCCAATCACCTCATGCCAACAGCTAGGCAATCTGGTCACAGAGAGCTGGCTGAGGAAGGATGAAGGTGCTGCCTTGTGGAATCCTGCAGAGGCTGACTTTAAGCCTGGAGTGTATTATGGGGGTTCATCCCTGCCCTGCCTCCAGGCTGCATTCGAAGCTGAGAAACCCTTGGGCCTCCGCTTTGCAGGTGAAGGAAGGCACACCCATTCTGCTTTCACATGGTTAATATGAAATACTTCCCTGGATCCCCAAAACATGGAAACGTGGATGAATGAGCCTGGGTCCACACAAGAACCATTGGAACCCCTGTGCAGAGTAGCGCAGGTTTGGGAAGGAATGACGCAATGCCAGTGGAGTCAAACATTTTGTACTGTACTCTGTTTGATCTCTTTCCCATCCCACCCCAGCCGAGCTCCTCCCCACACCTCCTCCACAGCCCACTCTTTCCCTCTCCACCCCATTCACCATCATGATCTTCCCCCTTGTCTCACTCTCCTCTTTCCTATCCCTTTCTTTCTCATGCACTTTTATTTTTAAATACAATCCCTGTTAACTTTGGTAGATGGTCTTGTTGGCCCCTGAATTCAAGCACAGGCATCTTACTGATCACACATTTACAGGGGCACACATCTGCACACAGCACTTGAGGTCTAGCTGTCCCAGTGCCCAGCACAGAGTGACAATCACTGCCCTGGTCCTTCTGGCCACACTGTTGCTGACACAGAAGGCCAGAAGGCCACCGGCCTCCTTGCCCACTTGGGCACACACTGGCTCCCATTTGGCTGCTATCTGCCAGTACCCCAGACAAACTTTCCTGCTGGGCAGCTTTCCAGCTACTTTGCCCCCAGCCTGGGGCGTTGCAGGAGCTTGTTGGGACACGAGGGCAGGATCCAGACCTTGGTCTTCTTGAACTTCATCCCACTGACCTCACACCATCCATCCATCCTGTCCATACCCCTGTGTAGATCCTTCCTACCCTCCAGCACATTGACACCCAACCCAACTTGGTGTTAGCTGCAAACAAACTGAGGGTGCCTCACCCAGATAATTCACAGAGATATTAAACAGAACCTGCCTACCTGTGATAATATTTGTGAACACTGTGTGATTATATTTGATACCAGCATTTTGGTTGTGCTTGATGTGACTGTGATGCCTTTGTTACTAAAACCTGTGTATAGATGAGGTGCAAATGCAAACTGTTAGTGTCCTGTAGAGCTCTGCATAAAAGCAATGGATTAATAAAACTTTTTTTTTATTTGTGAAACACTTCCTTGTCGTTTATGAGAGAAACTAAACTATGTGAGGTCAGAGCATTTTTAAGTGGATAGACTTCCTTAGTTAAACATATGAATGCTTCAGGGAATTGCAAAAAGACACATAGCTTTCCCAACAGTGAAATTTTTTTTTGGTTGGTGTTTTTTTTTTCTCTTCCCTGATATTGACATTTCAATTTATGCTAATTTATACCACTTGAAAAGCCCCAATAAATCACTCGGGTGGAACTGAACAGAGGGTGAGTGTAAGGAAATTAAAATTATGAAGTTGATGTCTGTGCTAAGATAGCACTTGAGACACAAAGCATTTGCAATCACTGTAGCATGCATCTAATCTGTATGATACTTAATTAGTTTTTCAACAAGTGGTTTGAATTCCTTTGAAAATTTGTGAACCTTTGTTTATTCCTAACCAGCCTCCTCATGTCCACACAATAAATGATCATAGAGCTGGGGCCATCTGGAAACCTGAAAACAGGATGTTTTTCAAGTCTTGATTAAAAAAAAAATCAGGAAGGTATCAAAGCTTTCTCTTTTTTTCCCAGTTATTCCAGATAGAAAAAAATAGTCAGAAGGGTCTTCAGACAGCTGGTTTGATGCATTGACTTTCTTTTCTATGGTATCACGAAAAGGTTTACATCAATGGGCAGAAAAGCTTAAGGATGTGAATTCCAGAATGCTGCTCATGAAGCTGAAGTAAACATTCTGAAACTGGATCTGAACAAGGAGCGACCATGGGCAATCAGTCCAAAAACAAACACAGCCTCTGGAGCCAAAACTCCAAGAGGACTAGTTTGAGATGCTGATAGCACAACATCTCAATAAGACACAAAGAAGCAATGCTAATCAAGTCCAGGCTGGAAGGTGCCCATCCAAAAATTGTTCCAGTATGTGGAAATCCATTGGTTAGAGAAAACTGGGATGAAATTCTATTGGCAAAATTTCCTTGCTGTCAGTGCTAATCCAGATACTGAAACAGGTTGCCCAGAAAGTCTGTAGCTTCCATCCTTGGTGATATTAATCAGATTTCTAGGACAAGTCTCCAGGAATCAGATCTAATCTCAAAGCCCTTTTATGACCAGGGGTTTGGACGGGAGGATTTCTCGAGGCTCTTTCTGACTTAAATTTTGTTGTGATTTTGAAAACTGTGTGCACCCTTCTTAAAAGAGGGTGAGCTACAGAAGGTAAGAGGAAGAACAGCAGGAAAAACAAAAATGCAACTGCATAGGAGAAAACATTTTCAGGTCAGCCATGACATATCCTTGTCTCAGATTGTTCAGAAATCTTTGTAAACTCGAAGGTGACAGACCACAATGAGCAATACTCATATACCATGTATTGGTTTGTATCCAGTGTGCTTGTACAGACACCTGCATATATAAGGACATATCAAACTCTGGGACCAGCAGGAGATGCACTTCACTCTGGGTGATGTACAGAGCTGTGGGAGATGAAGGAGTTGCCCTTTCCTGAGGCAACAAGTTGTTATTTAGCTGGTCAAGTGCCAGAGAGAACACATGCAGAGAGTCACTTTCCTCTCCAGTCACCTGTTTTAATGAAGAGGGACTGCAGAACTGTCACCTTCATAAGAAACAGATAAACTAAAGATGGAGAGGAAAGCTAAATGTGCTGAAATGTCTGTGAGGGCCTGGATGCAAGGACAGCCACCTACAAGGACATATCCACAGTGAGGGACACAGGAGAGAGTCTTTGTCCAGCAGAAGAAGAGTGAAAATCAGATGAACAGAGGGACAGAGAAAATCTCAAAGTTTACACACCAAACTATTTTCTTCTTTCATTTCTTCTCCTTGGGGTTTTTTTAAAGAATACTTTTAATTTATTGCCACAGGTAAGTGAGAATGCCAGAAGTCTGGGAGCAGTAAGACAGCCATGGATAAATTAAAAGGGAGAGGGGGGTAAATTCTATCAAAAACCATTAAATGTAAGGATCACACCTCTGTCATTGGAAGTCCCTAATGCTAGAAAATTGCTAGAAACTGTGTGCTGGCCCTGAGCCAAATAACTGATCTCTGATTGTACTAGGCTTTGCTCACCACTTTTGTTCACATAAGTGTTTAATACATAGTTTAATATATGGATCTAAAAGTGACCTGCTATAAAAGACATTATTCATTTTAGACCATTTTCTGACAGTCACATCACATCAGTACAACTCTGGAAATATTCCCCAGGAAGGCTCAGAGTTGAGTGGTGATGGCAGTGCCTCTTGTTCCAGCATAAACAATAAATTTGTGGCAGAAATTGCCAACTAAGGAGATGTGCCCAGCATCCCAGGATCACTGAGTCCCAACCCCAGCCACTGGCAAGGACACCTACAGATTGTTCAAAGCCCCATCCAGCCTGGCCTTGAACACTTCAAGGGTTGCAGCATCCACAACATCTCTGGGCAATCTTCCAGTGCCTCACCACCCCCACAAGGAAGAATTTATTTTAATATCTAATCTAAATCTACCCTCTTTCAGCTTGAAGCAATTCCTCCTTGTCCTGTCACTATGTGCCCTTGTAAAATATCTCTCCAGATTCCTTGGGAGACTCCTTCAGGTACAGAAAGGGGCTCCAAGGTCTCCCCCAGAGCCTTTATCTTTTTCAGACTCAACAATCCCAATCTCTAAGCCTTTCAAAGAGTCTGGTTACAAGAATATGATTGCTTCCCTTATACATCTATGTACTGAGAGCTGGGTACATTCTGTCTCGAAGCAGCTGTATGTCAGAGCACTGCAGAAAGAGCCAGAACTTTTTATCTTGAAGGAGTTGGAATGAAATCATCCCACTGGCCAAACTGGCACAAGACTCCTTTCTCTTGAGTCAGTGGAATCACTGTGATGCCTTTCAACAATATTTCAGCACAAACCCTAACTCCTTTACATGGCTGTTAATCTCACATGCCAAATCTGAGCATATTTGGAAGCCTTTAGCAGAGATAACACAGCCAAGAGGTTGCCCTGAGGTCAAAGCCTGCTGCTGTGGAAATAAAATGATTTGCATAACCTTTTCTTTCAGCAATTTATGTGGTGAGCAAATGCACTCATTCAGGTTGCTTTCTCAGTGTTTCACTGAAGCTGCCAGACAGGGGGGAAATGATGTAGTGTATTTTTGGGAAAGAACATGATTATCAGCCCTAAATGGGCATGGTGGGGCTGTGAGGGGAGTACAGCACAGCTGCCCTAGGGAGAAAGTATCTAGAGGAGGCCATGATTGGTCATGAGCACACCCTGAGTCCATCAACCCGTTCAATTGCTTGGTCTCCCTGGAGCCCCTGGGAGAGGGGGCAGATACAGAGACTATCAAGACCTTGCTTTTCCCTCTCCCTGTGTCTATAGATGTGTGAGATCCTTCTCAGACCTGGAGTAAAATAGATAGTGCCCACTCATTGTGCATCTTGGAAGATAAATGTATCTCCTGCAAGGCAACTGCCGCTCCAGCTCACCACACTGAGTTCCAACTCAAGAAACTGCTCTGGATTAAATTCAGGGTTAGGAAATGTAGCAATGGGGAATAAAGCGACACAGACACCCTTATGCATCCAAAGGAAATCGCTTTATGGTAGAAATGGCACCCTTTTTATACCTGTAATCTCTGCCTGACATAACTGAAACCAAACTGAAACCTAACAGAATTTAACAGAAAGAAGGCACCCATTGGCTGACCAAGCTGTCCACGTGTTCTACCATCCAATCACCTTTCTGCTCATGTGCTGTCCACGTGTTCTACCATCCAATCACCTTTCTGCTCCTGTGTGGCCACGCTCTCTCCAGCCAATCACAATCTCCCTTCCAGCTGTCACTCAGCTGACTCTCTCCTCACTCCCAACTGTCTCTCTCAACCGGCTTCCAACCCTGGGGCCTGCAGCTGTGCCTTTCCCCCAGGGCCTTCTGCTGGGCACGAGCCTTAAACACTTTAAGAATTAAATAACAACCCCATATCCTACAGGAAACCTTTGTTTTGAATCCAGAGCTTGCAGCTACTGCGTTTGTCCTAAAAGTGTGACCTGATTGCAGCCTTTCAATATCTGCTGGGGCTACAAAAAAATCGGGAGAGAGGTTTCTGACAAGGTCATGGAGTGACAGGACAGGACAAGGGAGAATGGCTTTAGACTGAAGGAGGAGAGATTTAGATTAACTCTGAGGAAGAAATTCTTTCCTGGAAGGCTGGAGAAGCTGTGGCTGCCCCATGCCTAGGAATGTTCAAGGCTGGGCTGGATGGAACTTGAAGGAACCTGCTCTAGTGGGAGGTGTCCCTGTCCTGCTCTAGTGGAAGGTGTTCCTGTCCATGGCAGGGGGCTGGAACTAAAGAATCTTCAAGGTCCCTTCCAACCCAACCCATTCAGTGCTCACACAGAAGTGCCACACTACACTTTGTTCTACACTCCTGGTGTTGCTCACCTTCAGATGCCTTTCTGGCACACAGAAAGACAACAGCTGTTGACACTCCTGCTTTTAGACTACTCAGTTATTTGTTCTTTTCCTCTTAAATTGCCTGTTTTACTTTTCCTAAGTTTCCTTTCAATGTGTTGTACATAACTGGAAAAAGCTACCAACCACATCTGCCCAGAGAGCGACTATCAGTGGATACAACTGTGCCTTTATTGTTTCCTTCTTGTTTAAAACCAAACAAATTATTCTTTTCATTGCATTTAAGACTCTCTTATATTTTCAGAAAGCACATATTGTTCCCTCTTGATTTCATCTGACAAAACACATGCTGGCTGGTTTGAATTTATTTATTTTTCTTCCTTCCTGGAATTTTCAAAGCAATGAAATCGTCTCAGTCATATTTACTCTTCCTGAACTATTTGTTCAAGAGAATCAATAGTTATTGTGCCTTAAATGTACCAGAGATATACTTAGGTGTGACATAATCTTGTCCCTGCCCAATGCTGTATGGAATTAATACAGATTTCTAAAGAGATGCATTTTATTGAGAATTTGTTCTGACATGTGCCCTTTATAGAAATGCATTTTTACAATTAGGAATTAAGACTAAAAGGAATCCTACCATGACAAAGGAACAGATTCAACCCTCAGCATGCATGAAAGTTTTGTGCATACTAATATTTTGAACTTTACCAGATAGAGTAATTGGCTTCTACTGGAGGGTTTCAGAAGAGTCTGAAGGTTGAGAAAGAGTTTCTGTGCATTTAATATGCCTAGAAGGTCAACTTCATGGTTTCCCTAGCAAGTTCTGAGCCAGTCAAGTTACCAAGAAAGAAGGCAGCTGTGAGTTTAGTGTCTGATCAACACAGAAACTTGAGTTATGTGAGCAAGATCCGGAACACTTAGGAGCTATACATTCCTTTTTCAGCATTTCAGACTACTATTCCTAGGCTGATACACTTCTAGCTCTGTAAAGATCTCCATTTCCTCAGCTGAGAGAGGCTGAGATGTTTGGAAAAAGTTTTTTGCCTATGGACCTCTTGAACAGTGTAGGATCACCTCTAAATTGTGAACAGAGGAAAAGTAGAGTTGGCTGCTCACACTCCCAGGATGACACAGTGCATCAGAAATGAATTGAAGTGCCCCCTTTGAGTGACCAAAGTAGAGGCAAGTCCTCAGACACTGCTAACTGGTAATTTATGCCAGCAAAGGCTCTGCTTGTGGATATTTTTTTCCATCAAGAGCAGTGGTCACTAGCAGCATCTGGCAAACTTCAGAGTCTCCAGGAATGAGGTGAAAAGCTATTTGGTGAATCCAGTTTTTGTCAGCTCACATTCAGCTCCATAGTACTGATGTGGAAAGGTCACCCTGGTCTCCTGAATGAAAAACAAGAAACCCCAGATGAAAGAGAAAGGGGGAATTCCCAAAGCTGCATCCAACAGAGCAGGATATTACCCAGCTTTTTGAGTTGTCTCTGTTTGATGAGCAAGGGAGACATATCTAAATGGATCTTGCAGCTTATTCCTAAGGACCACAGCTTCATGATTTTTCCTTTTGAAGCTTCTCCATCATTTCCCATCTGTTTGCTTACTCGTGGAGGGAAAAGGAATTAATTATTTACTTCTCTTTCTGAAATCCTGTTTGTGGACTCGATTTTACATCTTTAAAGCTTGCCTTAAAGTCCTGTAGAGCTCCAGACTATTTTATAAATACACATTTTTGCATCTCTTTGGAAGCTTGATCCGCAGTTAAACACTGGTCAGAAATGTGTAGTTTATTAGATGAATATGGCCACCAACAAATCTAAAATTCCTACTAATGCAAATCCCAGACTTGCAGGAACAAGTGTGTGAGTCATCCCACTGAAGTGTGGTCAGTACAGCTGCTCTTGCATCATGTTAGGCAGGTGCATATGTCTGAATGCAGGCAAAGAAGCCAAAAACCCCACAGATCTGGCTAAAGAGACAAGTGCAAATGGATTTTACTGTGAACTTCTTGGCTGGAAAGTTGCTTGACTGGAGAGAGCTGCCTGACTCACAGGGCTTCATATAACTTATGACATATCTCATAAAATTTACAGCAGTGGTGCAAAACCCATCTTCACTCATACAAGAAAGTCAGAGCAGCACTGTATTGATCTGTTCAAAAGAAACCTCTGCCTTGATAAAGAAATCAAGAGGCAAGAGTCTTTTTTGTTGGTAAAGTCAGTATTCCCATTCTCTTGGTACCCTTCTTGTACTGCCCTCAGGCACTGCAGCCCTGCAGCAAAGGCTGGAGCCCAGGAGTGACCTTGTCAGAGTCACTAACTCTCCCAGGCTGGATTTCTTTCTTTTGCATTTTGGAATTCCATGTGCTAAAGCTCTAATTAATTCATACAAGCAATTGTTCCTGATGAAGCAGTTATCCTTTAAAAATTCCAGAGTCTTCCATTTAAAGAACTTGGAAATTTAATTCCAGCCACTGCAGTGAAGCAGAGGCAGTGTACTGAAATATGTGTTCCCTCCTGGACTCAAAACCCTGTAGAAACCATGAGTTTGCACTGGCTGGGGTTCATATGGAAAATTCGAATTTCAATGAAGATATTAACATACAGCCAAAAAAGTCCTTTTTTTTTTTCCTCTAGAAAGCAGTGACAGCCCACCAAACTAGCCAAATCCACAGCATGTAATTTGTGAACAGTTTTTATGCTAAGTGTTTTTTTATTCTGCTTGCTTGTGCAGCAGGAGCACAGAAAGCGAACACTGGATATCTGGAGAAGTGTTGGACCTGTCCCAGAAGGCTGGGACAACCCAGGTTCTTGTTCATAAAACCCTTGGGAAAAATTAGAGTGAAACAACACTGAATGATCAGTGTTTGCAAATATACACATGTAGGGTGTATTGTAGAACAATTTGTCTGCATAGAAAAATGGGTATGGACCCACTTTGGTTGTTATCTATATTAAAATGACAAAGCATAAAGATACCACTTACAAAAACATATAAGAAAGAGAAGGAAAATATAGAAGTACAAAGATCTCACTTAAAACTTCTTTGTTGCAATTTCAGTGTCTGATGATCAAAGTGATGATCACAGATCAGACTCATTAAGTGTTGGGAGAAATCCCAAGAACACCAACTCTATTGGTTTTATACCTACTCAGATTCAGGTGGGGATGCCCAAGTACCTCCCCTGAGGCAGAGTTTCATCTGGATGTTGATTTGTCTCTGCTTATCTTGTTCAACACCAACTGTAGCCTGAGGTGGGCTGTGCTAGCCTCTGCACCCGGGCAGGTACTTTGCACATCTTCCCCCTGAATGTTTGAGCCATCAGCATTCCAGTGTCTCTTCCAGTATCAGTGGTGGACACATTCTTCCCCCCAGACCTGGGATGATTGGACAGTAGTATCCTCTTTATCTTATCTCAAGTTCCTGTCATGGCCCTAATTCCAGTTGGAAGGAATATTTGGGAAGGGGTGGCCTTCAGTGGTCACAGATGAGCAGCTGTCTGCAGTTTGCTACAGTGGACAGAAGTCTTTGGATACGGAGGAAGAAGATCTGCTTATGGGGTTTATTTTATCTTAATTTTGTCCCCAAAATACCACTGGGATATAATATTCACCCCCAATAAACTCAGCTGTGTCTAGAATCTGGTTTCTATGACAGTGTTTTGTGCACAGATGAGGGACAAAGTCCATCTTTGGTCCAGAGGACATGGCAGGTTGGCATGTGTATGATTAAACATCCTTACTTGGAAAGGGCAATTTTTTCTGCCCTCTGAGAGCAGTCCCTGGCTTGTGCTACTCCTCAAATGATATTTAGACATTGCCTGGGAAGGACCTCCTTGAAAGGCTTGAAATTTGCTCCGAGATGGAAGTGGTCCAGTCAGTGATAAATCAGTGCCCAAGCGTGGGTGCTTCTTTCTTTTCCAGTGCAGACCACAGTGGCCAAAGGCTTGGATGCAGAACAGGGATGCCTCTGTAGTCAGAGCATGCCAGGAAAGCTGTTAAACATGTTGTCAAGCTTGTGATAAAAACCTCTGCAACCTCTGTGGATGATACTTGATCTGCATGTCGTGTACTGCCTCTCCTCACTCTTGTCCTGTTAAATAAATATTCTGAGCATGGACCTGTGTGCAATCTTACCTCCTCCAGCAGGGTTTCACCTCCCTCTCCTGCCATAGGGAAAACAGCACAGAGCCCTGAAATGTGACACAAATAAAAAATAACCACTGTTTCTGCACATGAAAGTGCATTTCTCAGAGCCCTGTGACTTGACAGTGCCCTGACCTGCTCTGCTGAGGCAGCTCTCAGATCCAGGTGAAAAAAACACAAATAATGGTTCAGGCCATGGACACAATTCATCATTGTCCTATTAATCAGGGTCTCCTGCCTGTTCCTTATCCTCTTCCAACAAACACACCTCCTTGGTGGGGTTTCAGGATCACAGAAGCTTAATAAAGAGCCATTTTCACAAAATGAAAAAAGGAGCCATACCCAGCAATCCTGCTTGGAAAGGCAAATTCGCTGCTGGGGTGATGTTTGTCATCAGAGCAAACAATTTCCTATGAGTCTGCAGGAAGATTCTGCAACCCCAGGGTGGGACTGATGAAATTTCTGTGCTTGAATAGGTACTGGGTGTATATTACACCTCCCTTCTGGCCCCAGAATTGAGTCAATGGCATTTGGTCAATTTTGGCACATGTATTGCCTGCAGACACGTTTGTCTGAGGAAGTGGGGGGTAAATCTGTGGGCAAGCAAAACCCGAATAGTTTGTGAACTGTTAAATGAGATGCCCTAAGCCAGCCTGTAAATATTACACTTTTTCCCTTTACACAAGATGCTTTCAGCCAGCCACAGCCAAAACTAAGACAGTCCAAGTTATTGGAAGCAATTATGTATGATATATTTTGGACTGAGCTCATGCTGTTTCTTAAGAAAAGACCCCTTCCTTAGATTTCTGTCTTTGACAGGGGTACAAGAGATTTTTAAGGTACTCATCACACCTCACAACAAAAATAGCATTTTATCAAGCAAAAAACACTTTAAAGGCATCTTTTCTGAGGGTATGTTGGCACTGGTGACTAGGAAAAAAGTGTAAGCTAGGAGTAAAAAACAGTGCAGAATTTAAAGTAGCAGAAAAGAAGACATCTTGTTGGTTTTGTGGACTTATTTAACTTATCCTTCCTTTCCCAAATCACTTCTCTCTGCTTTTACATCTTCCTTCCATCTCCCAAACCCGATTTTGGGAATCTGAGGTTTTGGTGGGGGGGCCTGAGGAAGGAGTAAAGCATTACTGGGATTAATGCAGAATTGGTGTCATAGTCCCTGGGACTGTGAGGGATTGAAATGGCATTGGAAGTACAGGGACAATTTGGGAAGCAGAGTCTGAGGGCCTGGCATGACACTGAAGTTAAAGGCCAGGGGTTGGGATGGTATTGGCCATACTTAAAAACCAAAAGCTGCCTGTGGGAGGGAAGGGTTGTGTGTTTACTGAAGGGGAGATGTTGCCTCCATGGAGTATGGAACAGTCCTGGGATGACAGGACATGAGAGAAGCTGTATTGGCTGTGTAGCCTCGTGTCCTGTCTCTGGCAGTGCCCAGGGTGATACCAGGTATAAGAACAAGGTAAACATATTTCACTAAATATTCTTCTAGCATCCAACCACTTGGTGTTCAGAGATTTCCTGAGCTAGAGTGGTTTCTGTGTATTTTGCAAAATCAGTGGCTCTCTTGGCATGAACATACCCATGAAAACTCACCACTTCTCAGCACCTACAGCATCCTGTGGTGAAGTTCCCCAGCTTCATGATGAACTCTCTTGGGTTTGCTCTGAATTTGCTCCATGGGAGAATTTTAAGCCCATTCTTGTTCTCTTTCTCTGTCTTATCCCTATCAGAGAATAAAGTGCAGCAGTGGGAGGAATGTCTGATGGGACCAAGGAAGGATGTGTTCCTCCAACAAGTCACAAGAGAAGGGCAGGCCCAGCCAAGCCTTGGCCCTGTTGCTTTCCCTGGGAGGGATGAAGGGGTAGAGGGATAGAGGAATGAAGGGATCAAGAGGCAGAAGGCATGGAAGTACCTATGGATGGAGCAAGCTCAGTGTCCCCTCTGTCCCCACTGTGCCCAAGCCATCAGTGAGACCCACGGACAGCGGCTCCCTGCAGAGGCTGCAAGTTTAAAATGGTTTAATTTTCTGGACAGTGGAAAAGAGCAGATGACAGTGGTGCTGATCGGCTTTATTAAAGGTGTCCTACTGGACACTGACCTGAAAAGGACATTGCTTTCAGTGTCCTCAGGATTCTTTGGTTGAATAATGAAAACATAGGAGTTTTGGATTTTTCCCCCTCTTTTTTTTTTTNTTTTTTTTTTTTTTTTTTTTTTTGTTCACACTGTCATTGTTTTATTATGACCACATCCCTCTCCAGCTGCACATTAGCATTCTTCCTCTCTCCAAATTCTCCTCCCTCATTTCCTGCCCACACTGCTCCCTTCTCCCACTCTTCCCCAGAGCTGTTTGTCATCACACAGTGAAACAGGAGCAAATGTGTGGATACCAGTGTGGAGTCATTGCTCACCATTGTAGCAGCAGCAGGACAGTGACAGCAAGAAGGAAGAAGGGCAGATTCCTCCTTGCTCACTCTGTCTCTCCTCTGTGGCAGGGTTATCCTGCTGCTATGGCCTTTTCCAGGCTGATACTGCCTCATTTTCCTTTACCTGACAGCAGAAGCACTTGCCAAGTTCTGTTGACTTGGGAAACAGCTCTGTGGATGGTGCACTAGAGTATTTCTGGGATGTGGATATAACAGGAATTTCCATCTGCAGTGTCTGTTATGTTGCTTTCCTTATGGCTCTGGAGATCTTCCTGCCACCCACACATTTATGCATAAGACACTGCCTATAGCTTGATATAAAGACTTCTAGAATATGGTTGGTCACATAAAGTCATACACCCAACACCTTTTCAGCAAGTGATGAGCTGATCTCTAATTGAGGGGATGATGATATTGCAGGAGTGCTGGTGGGGGCTCTCCTGTTTGTGCCTGTGAGGTTGCATTGAGATGCTCAACACAAATGCAGTTTAAATGGAGAAATTGGAAGTGATCTGAAGTGAAAGGGGAATAATTTGTTTTGCTCCCTTTGCTTGCAGCACATTTTCCCCTCTAAATTAGCTGGCATGAGAGGCACTGAAAAAGGAGAAGGAAAAAAAAAGAGGCCTGAGAGTTAATTTCTTTGTGTTTCATATGAGGCTGAGTTTCAGCTAATAAAGCAGAAGGGAATCTGCCGTGTGAGAGAACAGAGCCCTGCACTCACAGGCAGGGAGCTGAGGAAGCTCAGCAGGTCACTCCCCAGGTGTGTGATGTGGGTGCACCCTTCACACATCACTTCTGACCTCTCCTGAGAGGCACTCAAACAAACCCTCATGAGAGAGAGAAAGGGGTTTGTTTGTCAGGGAGTGCCTTGAAGATCAGATGCCAGCAGCCTTCTGAGGTGTTTATCTCAGTGCAAGCCTGTGAGAAAATTCTGTCAGCGTCAACCTTTTGGAAATTAGCATCTGATTTTAGGGACTTTTTGGTCATGCCTCACTACTCAATAGAAAAGATACCAAAGATTATGATGATGAAATTCTATGTGTTTGCTGGACCTGATTCACCAGCAGTTAGATGTATAGTAGATACGAGAATAATGAAGCTTTTTTAAAGCCCTGCATTGTCTGACAAATGAAGAAATGCATCAGCATTCCCTTTCCCACAGGCACTGCCTTTCATTCAATACTTTTAAAAACAAAGCCCAGACCTGAATGTTGTTTGAGGGTACTGTGTCCTTGTAAAATGGAGCTCACAGATATTTCTTCTCATGTTCTTCTCATTTCTTCACATGAAGGACATGATAATAGTTGATGTGAAAATGCAGTTTGGGACAAACTCTTGGCCATGGATGGGCTCTGTAATATGCACTGATATTTTGGGATATTGGAAATAGATAAAGGGGGTTGGAGAGCAAGTTTGGCAAGGGCATGTAGTGAAAGGAAAGGGGACAATGGCCTTGAGATGAAGGAGGGAAGGTTCAGATTAGAAACTAGGAAGAAATTTTTTTGCTGTGAAGGTGTTGAGGCACTGGCACAGGTTGTCCAGAGAGGTTGTGAACTCCCCATCCCTGGAAGTGTTCAGGGCCAGGCTGGATGAGGCTCTGAGCACCTGGTTTAGTAGAGGGTGTCCCTGCCAATGGCAGGAGTTTGGAATGAGGTGACCCTGGGATTCTGGGCAAGGTTCCTCAGTTGGCAATCTATGCCACAAATTCATTACTTGTTTTGGAACAAGAGCACTGCCATCACCTCTCATCTCAGGGCTTTCCTGGGGAATGTTTCCAGAGTTGTTCTGCTGTGATGTGCCTGACAGAAAATCATCTGAAGTGACTAATGTCTTTCACAGCACGTCAGGTCTAGACCCTCATGTTGAACTTGAAATAATATATTTTTTATTACGTTTTATTATTTTATTGTTATTATTTTGTGCATGCCCCATCTCTGGAGGTGTTCCAGGCCAGGTTGGAAGAGGCTTGAGGCAGTCTGGTCTCGTGGAAGGTGTCCCTGTCCATGGCAAGGGTTTGGAACTGGATGATCTTCAAGGTCCCTTCCAACCCAATCCATTCCATAATTTAATGATTTAATGATTTTTGTGATATTTAAACATAATCTACTCAGATAAGCATATGGCTAGACCATTGATTTTTTTAATAATTTCAATATATCAGTGTTTTTTAGCAGGGCAGTTCAGCAACTTTTAGCAGCGCAGTATTTCACAAGAAACAGAGGAATATTGAAGTTGTCTCCTTGTTCTGTGGAAATGTTAACAAACAGAGCTGTCACCT
This sequence comes from Cisticola juncidis, assembly GCA_013400215.1. Lineage (NCBI taxonomy): Eukaryota > Metazoa > Chordata > Aves > Passeriformes > Cisticolidae > Cisticola > Cisticola juncidis. Next base: position 79,062 of record VXBR01001551.1, on the reverse strand, counting down.
TACAGCAGATCACTGAACCTATTTTTGAAAGCTCTTTTAGGGTGGGCTTACACTTTTCCCTCGTTGAGCTCCTCCAGTGTCTGGCTGCTTGGATAAACAGCTTGCAAACATCTTTCAGAAATTTCTGTTCTCTTTTCTGCGGGCTTATTCCAGACAAGAGACATCAGGGCTTGATTTAACCCAAGGCAATCACTGATGTAAAGCATAAGGCTGACAATTAGTGTTGAAGAAGCAGCAGATGGGGAGACTCTGCTGCTGCCTGACCTTAGTCCCCACTCAGAGGACACCTGTCACCTGTGACAGTCCTGATCCTCCAGCAGGGCTGAGCTTCTTGCCTCTGCTAAATGGTCTCTGTTTACTCTACTGTTCAGAGCAGTGTTTAGCTGGAAAATGTCCAATTTTGTGAGTAACAGCTGTTACTGTAGAAGTGACAGGCTCCATTAATCTAAAACTATCTCCAACCTGAGCTGTACAGCCAAGCAAAGGGACCTGTCCCAGGAAAACTCTGCTGCTGCAGATATGTGATGCATTAAGGCTCTGAGAAAGGCAGAGAGCATTTGCAGTCTGTCAGGAAAATAGAACAGCTTATGGGAAAAATCCTGCAGTACCAGCAGCACCCAGACAGGCCTTTTTGCATCGTATTTTTCTGTTGGGTTCCCACTTGGTCTTCAGGAGAAATAAAAAAGTAGGCACTCGGCTTGTGGTATGATTTTAATGTTGTTGCCTTCTCTTCTATGACTTTTAGGAAATTATCTTGGAGGCAAATTTCATTGTCTCAGTGTTTTAAATAATTTGCTGAAATGGTTGTCTCTGAGGCCCCCTCAGGAAGGGGAGTTACCAAAGCAAAGTGAGCTCATCCTGCACTGGTTATCACTCACAGGGACTTCTTTTAACATATAACAAGTGCAGAGAATTGTGTCAATGTAAACTTCCCCAATTTTTTGGTCAGTGAGTCACCTACAGCTTGTGGAGCTGCAGTAACTCAGACCATGTCTCATTTCTTTGTTTTTCCTGGTAGTGTTACATTCAGTCATGACACAGCTGTTGTAGAATCATAGAATGGTTTGAGTTGGAAAGGACATTAAAGCTCATCTAGTTCCAACCTCCTGTCAAAGTCAGAGACTGCTTCTACTAAAGTAGGTTGGTCACTTTGTGTTTCTTTGCCATGCACTTCATTAAGCTTAAAATAAAGAATGAGAATAACTTCACCTTACTCTTAATTGGACGTTTTTTCCCCTTTTCAGGTTTCCAGGGACCAAAACCAAATCTGTTTTCTTGTAACACATTTGCCTTTGTTTGCAGAGTGCCATGAAAAAGAAAGTCACAACGACTGGTATTTGTTTTTGCAATAAAGGTTCAGGGGAGTCTGAGAGCTGTGAGCCTACAGAGAGGTAACAGACACAAGGGAGCTTGAAAAACAGCAGCTCTTGCTTAAATTTAGCAGCTTCAAAGACCAGGCAAAGGCTGTGATGCAGAAAGCTTTGAGGATAGACAGAGGACAGCCTGAATTACCCATCTGAGCCCAGCCACACACAGACAAGGAGACAAGAAAAGGGACTAGTTGTGATTAAATGTAGAGAAAACCTGTCCTGATGTCCATCTGAGATGTTATGAGGTTTGGATGGGGAGATGTTTGGCACGATTCTAGGACACCAGATAGTTTTTTTCACTCAGTCCTTGCTTGCAGAGGAAATCACAGAGTATAACATCTTGGGAGAGCCAGGGTGTTCTCCAGAGGCAAATTCCAGAGCCAAGTTCAGAGGATTCTCCCATGCTTGTGTTTGCTGAGATTCTGTATCTCTCCAGGTTCCTGCAGGTGTTTCAGCTCTCACAAAATCAGCAATTTTTGTATTTCTGAAGGTATATAAACTGACACTGAAAGGTTATTTCAGTTGACTTCCTGTTCTCTGGAAGTAAGAGGGGCAGAGATTTTACTCAGGCCTGCCCTTGACTTTCCTAAACACTTTCCACACTTACCTGTGTTATAGCTCTGTCCAAAGAAGGATTATGGGCTCTTCTGCTGTCCAGAGCTCCTGTACTCTTTCCTCACTTGTTCACCTCCTTCTGATGCCCCAACAGAATAAAATGGTTAATCCATGTGCTTTTGTTTGCATATGCACAGAGATCAGAACCTCCTTCCTACACAAATTAATGATTTAGGGATCTATTTGTCTACATACAGACTCACTAAAAGAAAATAACTGCATGGACAAGAGGCAAGAACTCAGAAAAATAACCCCTTCACTCCTCTAGTTCCTGTCTCTACCATCCCACCAGCATTGCCTTCAATAGCCCTTTACTGTTGTACATGAATTTGGTCATTTTATGGCTTCCCTACCCTTTAGGATGTTTTCTTCTACTTGCTGTGGTACAGCACAATTCCTCATTCTCTGCTCTTCAGGGGATCTATTAGTGTTTCATCCCTCTCTGGATCACAAACTGCTAGTCAGAGAAGATGTCTTCACTTTCCTACCTTAAGTCTCAAAAAATTGCAGGTAGTGATGGTGGTAAAAAGGCAGGACTTGCAGACAAAAATAAATAAAAGCAGCTCATTTAATCAATTGGCAGCACTTACAACAAAATCCAGAAAGTGCACAGAACACCAAAAGGCAGGCACTTTAAATCCCTAAATTTTGTTGAAAGGCTACAAAAGTGTCTGAGAACTGTAAAAGTGTTTTTTTTGTTTGTGGATAGCCTCTCAAGTCACTGCAATTTCCTCATGCAATAATAATAAAAGCCAGAAAGGCTGCTCAGCCCAGCTTTTCAGATCAAATTGATTGACAGGAAGATTAATCCCAAGGAAACCACAGAATCTGCCCCATTTTCTTCTCCTAAGACCCTCATGCAAGACTGAGTCTCATTTACCTCTGCACAATTTTGTATAATTACATCTCTCTATTTTAAGTAGAACTTTTTTCCCTGGCAAGGGTATTTTGAAAGATGTCTCTGGCAACTACATGGGGCTTTAGTTTCTGTACTATAGAAAAATACAAACTTCATTCTTCTGATTCCTCCACTGTTTCAACCTCCTTCTCTGCACATTTCCATGTGCAGTAGAAGAAGGATGTAATTCCTATCTGCTGCTGATTTTCACTCTCTGGATCCAGCTCCTCCTCAGACAGGCATTTTGTTCAAATCAATATCACATCTTATGGAAAATAATCAAGACTTTCTGCCAGCTGTACTGATTAAGGATAGGAAAGGGAAATTTGGGGTTGGGCAAGCGGAGATGTTGATTCTTTAGTAAATGCATGATAAGATGTTTTCAACGACAAGAGTAATTGAAATGCACAGTAGAACAGACTCATGCACAATGAGATGTCTCTGATTTTTCCTGTCATCTTGGGAAGCAGCAAAATTCCTGTGGCTGTTTTGGTTTGTGAGGCAGATGCTGACAAAAGTCTATATTTTCCCTAATCTCTCTGTGTTGAATGATACATAAATAATTATGAAAGAGCTCAATAAAAGCTTCCCATTTTATTCCCAAGCTCTGTAAGGCAAGCCACAGTAGAGCATGGTGACACCAGCATGGTGGCAGCAGGAAAGACAGGTCATGCCTTGTTTCTGCTTAATGTTTTTGAAGTTTTGGTAGAGCTCTAAACTCTCCTGGAGTCCTGACTGCCACCAGGGTCTAAGGCACATCACAGCCCCAGGGACAGAGACTTCACAGATGTTTTCTTTATGAAGAAAGTGGACCATAGAATCATTTAGGCTGTAAAAGACCTCTAAAACCATCAAATTCAGCTGTTAACCCAGCACTGCCAAGCCCACCACTCAGCCATGGTCCCAAGTTTCTCATCCACACACGCCTTCTGAACAGTTCCAAAGACCCCTTCCCACTCCAGGCATGTTCTATCCTGTTGTATTTCTTTTTTCCTGAGCAGAAATGGCCACTGCCACAGAGGCTGGGCCAGTCCTCAGATGGGCAAAGGTTTGGAGACCAGGTTCTGAAAGCAAACGAGGGGCTTGATGAGTGAGCAGAGCTCCCAGTTGAGATGCTGGGGGCAGCAGGTTGTGCCCTCCACACTTCAGAGCTTCTTCCTGTGCCTGCTTCTCATTCCCAAGCTTTTCCTGCTGTACTGAAGCACTCCTGGAAATTCTGGATGCTAATGGCACAGTGGCCAAGAGCAAAGCTGCCCAGCAGGAGGGAGCTCCTTCTGTGAGGAATTTGCATTGCTGCAGCACCAGAGATATTCTGAGAGCATCAGGACTCTGTTTGGTGGGGATCTGTAGGAATAAAAAATAGCAGAACTCACAGTCTTGGGAATAAGGAACGTGCAACAGTGTCTGAAACCAGTGAGAGAGAAGGTGTGAGAGCAAAGGAGGAAAACTGCCCACCAGGGACAGATAAAGCCACTTGTGCTGCTTAGCCTCAGCCAAATCCTTGTGAAGGTCTTCCAAGGCTTCATAAGCATGAAAATTGTACACAAACATCATTTCATAAAAATGAAGAGATAATATTAAAAATAACAATATTAATGAACGGTTGCTTAGAATGGCTTCATTTCTAAATAGACCATATTAAAGGTGAAGTTTACAGGTCACCTCTGATAAGAACAAGGAGCTTGAACTCAGTATTATCTTTTAATTTAGGACCTGATTAAATGCTTGAAACTCACTGCACACCTCGATTTGGGTATAAATATCTCAGGTCATGATTTAATCCTGTAAACCTGAACAACCGGGTGACCCCTTCTTGATTACAGGGTCGCTTCGGGGGCAGAGAGGAGAAAGAGAAAGGAGAAAGAGATGCTACTTGATGAATAGCAGTAAATTAAAGCAAATTATAATATTTAACATTTTTAAAGTTTATTGCTCTCTATCTGGTTGTTGTTTAAGCCATTCCCTGACACAAGAGTTCCTCTATGTGCAGAAAATAACACAAAGAACATTATTCACTTTGTTTTAAAAAAAATGAAACCTGGTTTTTATCCCTAAACTCTTACATGAAGAGCAAAATAAAAAATCTCATTTTACAGCTTGCATGCAACTCCTTTCCCTATAGGAAAGTGCCTCTGTGGCATCTTAACTCAGAAGTTCGTGGTTACAGAGAAGAAATTTTGGATGACCCAAGCACTAAGGTACAGCCACTCATGCAGGCTGTGGGAGTGGCAGTCACCCAGCCCAGAACAACTTGAGGATCTGGGCAATGGAAACAGAGAATGGAGCCACAGAAAACATTCTCTGGTGGTTCCTGTAGTTCTGACATGGAGAACCCCCTTGGCCTGCTCAAAATCAGGCGTGCAAAATTCCCATTGTGCAGCCTCAGCTTTTGTAATTGGCATAGAAGAGCTGAAGAGGGTGAGAACGCTGTAGAAAAGCTGGGCTAGAAAAGATTTCTGGTCAAGCCATTTTCTCAAGAAGATATTGATTTCAGTTCAAACCATGCCAGTCTGACCTTTCCTTAAATATCTCTGCTGATGGAATTTTGGCAACTTCCCTGTTTGAAGGATTTCTGTAGGCTTTTGCTTTCTTTTCCTAATTTCCTTGTAAATTATTTAAGAATTTTCTATGTTTCTCTTAAGCAACCCTATCACCCTATCTCTCTCTTAAGCAATCTTTTTTTTTTTTTTNTTTTTTTTTTTTTTTTTTTTGTGGTGTTCAGTTTTTCTGTTTTGTCTGTATTGTTGCTTCTGCAGAAAGACCAGATTCCAGCTGTGGCTGCAAGTAGATAATGTAGTTATGTGATGTGATCTTCTTTAAGAGACTTGTATGTTTATCTAAAAATAGCAACAATCAAAAAGACCTTTTGTTAAAGTTTTTTTAATTAAGACTTTTATCAGGTCAGTACATGAAAATTCATCTTCTAATCAGAGACTATCATATTCCTTTAGGTTTATACTGCAAAATAACACCTGGAGGACTTTTAGATATTAAACAGTTAATTGTCTGTAAAACTTGTGTTCCAAAATCTGGGGAGCCTTGTGTTGCTAAGGAGTGGTGGATGTGTTGCACTTCTTTATTAGTGAAATCTCAGATATCTGCTTGGGAATGGCACAGGTTAGCAGAGTACTGTGGCACTCCATCAGAATTTAAATCACGCATCAAGAAGCACTGGCATTTCTTTCTATTTCCTTCAGGCTTGATTTCTCTCTAGAGCACAACAAAAGGACAGCCTTTAACAGGGCAGGAGCCCAATCACAAAGCTCTCAAGGGATGTGGATATGAAATCTGACTTTGGGTGGGTATTTGTGAGGAAAGCATTGCTCAGGTGTTTTTGGCTCAATGGTTGGACTCAACCTTATCCTGCCTTCTGTCCCAGCATCTGCAGTGACTCGTGGTACCATTACAGTTGCTTGGATTACACTTCTTGAATAGATGAATAAAACACTGAATAACCATAAAACCACAGAGAAATTTGAGTTAGGTTGGAAAGGACCTTAAACATGACCTAATTCCAACCCCCTGCCATGGGCAGAGACACCTTCTACTAGACCAGGTTGCTCCAAGCCCTTCCAGCCTGGCTTTGAACACTTCCAGAGATGGCATCCACTGGTGTTTTCTGTGCCAAAGAAGAATTAGCAAGGCAGAGCTGTTGGAAGGGAGGGAATTCACATCCAGCTCAGTGCTCTGGACAAGTTTAAATGGGATTTATTGCTCAGCCAGGGAGCTGTTTGTGAGGTTGGGGCCTGCACATCCAACTCCTGAACTGTGATCTGACTTCTACAAACAAACAGTTTCTCCAGGGTTTTAAGGGTGACAAATATATCCTGTCATTGCTGTCCTGAGGGCAGATCCTGGGCCAGGGTTAATGGAAACGAGTTCTGTTGAATTTTTTCCCCCAAACTTCCTGAGCAAGCAGCTCCCTATGCTCTGTTTTGAAAATACCAACTCAGTGATGGACTTGCTGTGGGCTGATAATTTTTGAAGCAGTGCTGATGTCTCTGGAGGTGTGTGGGAGTTCTCTTAGACCTCTGTTTTAACAGACACCAATTACCAGTGCCTTTGTATCTTTATTTACCCAGCAGTGCCACCGACAGTGGCTGAGGGGATGCTTCTGCTGAGGCTTTCTGTGAAATATCCAGGAGCTTTAGAGTGTGTCTCACATTTTCTGTTTTGAAAATGCCTCAGTTCTGATAACCTGTTCAAAGTCAAGTTCAGGAATCGACACTGATGTGGAATTAGTTTGTCAGGTATTTACATCACCCTTTAACATGCTTTCCTTTAAATCTGCAGATGTCTGGAGCAATTTTATGAAGTAAAAGCACAGCGTTCTCCTGAGTGCAAAGACCATTTGAGCAATGTAAACATTGATTTTTCAAACATTTGATCTTTTAATGGAAAAACTCAGGGTATTGATAAACTCCAAGTGAAGTCCAGGTTAAGTTATTGTCAATACCAGCTTCTGAAAATGACCTGAAGATGGTTCCAGTTGTGCTGTTATGCAGACATGAAAACCTCTGAGGTATTGCCCAGAGAAGCTGTGGCTGTCCCATCCCTGGGAGTGCCCAAACCTAGGTTTTTTGGGGCTTGGAGCAAGCTGGGATAGTGGAAGGTGTCTCTGCCCATGGAATGAGACCAGTTCTGAGATCCCTTCCAACCCAAAGCATTCTTTGATTTTCACAAACCCAACAAATCCACTGCCTCATCCTGTCACAGCTTCCACAGCCTGTGGGTCCTTGAATGTTTGATCCTGCACCTCTTTTCCTTCTAAACAAGATTTCCTGTGACATTGACAGGGCTGAAAGTCCAGAGGTGGCATTAATGTCACTTCCCTTAGGCTGTGCCTTGCTCTGTGATGGAAACACCAGGCTCACCTTGCAGGCACTGCAGAGGAACAGACATTATCAGTCTGACTGATTTTTAACATCTGAGTTATACCCTAAGATGAACAATTCTTTTTCATTGACTCTAAAAGCACATTCATTTCTATTTCAGGCTCTACTGGACCTTTGGACCTTTTGATGAGATGAACCCAAATCACACAAGGTTTTGACTGAAGAATGTAATTTTATTTAGAAATCTTGTAAATCAATAATTTTTAATCTGAGCTGCTTTCTCTGTGGTGCCATTTTTTTTTAAAGAAAGACAATTTCCCTCTCTTCCACTTTTGGTTTTTCTTTTTTTTCTTTGGCTCTTCTTCTTCCTTTTATTTTTTTTCTCCAGCTATGACTACATTACATCCATCTTAAAGCAGTTTCCTAACTTCTTCTGCACTTTCCACTCAAAATGTAAAAAAGTTCAGGAAAAGTTAAGAGTAGAATTGCTTTCACCTACTAATATTTCATAAGATGTCCAAGAAAGAATTTTAAAAATTGTTCAACAAAAGCTGATCTTATATTTTCAACAAAATGCTAACTTTTAATGAACTAAAGAGTGATGAACTCCAATTATAACAATGAACTCTAATTATACCATTTCATATTTTCATCAATACTCAGGCTGACTGCAAATGTTGGCACAATGAGGTCTCTTTTACTGACATATCCAGAAATAGTTTTATCTATAAAATTCCAATGACATTGACTAAAGAACAAGTTGTTCAATTCTTGGAAGAGCTTTTTACTTAAATGTTAGTCTTTTCTTTGACTGCAGAAAGGACAGATAGTTAAATGAATGAACAAAAATAACAAGAGACAATGGAGAGACCTGGAGAATAAATGGTATTTGTGGTTTGGAGTTAATCCAGACTCTCTATTGTGCTGTGATGATCTCAATGGCAATAACTCTGCTGCTGATCAAAGGAGCTACAAGAAAGAAGGAGAGGGACTTTTCACAGAGCACGGAGTGACAGGACAAGGGGAAATGGCTTTAAACTGAGGGAAGGTAGGTTTAGATTAGATACCAGAGAAAATTTTTTCTCTGTGAGGATGAGGAGGCCCTGGCTCAGGTTTCCCAGAGAAGCTGTGGATGCCTCATCCCTGGAAGTGTTTGAGGTCAGGTTGGATGGGGCTCTGAAAAATCTGGTTTAGTGGAAGGTGTCCCTGCCCATGGCAGGGGGATTGGAATCAGATGATCTTCAAGGTCTTTTTCCAATCCAACCATTTTGTGATTCTGTAATTTGTTTTGTAAGTGTTAGTACACAAGATGTGAACAATTCAGAAAACCCGAAGAAATGCCCTTGAGTGCCATTTCAGGGACCATGGGGGGATACCAAGGGGGAGGATGGTGTGATGGTGTGGGGTCTATGCTGAGACACCACCAGGGACAGTGTGTGCACTTCTGACAGCTGGAGAGATGCTGCTGGAATTTAATAAGGCAAAATACAAGCAATTAAGGAATTTGGATTTCTCTGATGTCAGAGAGAAGCAGCTAATTAGATGTTCAGCCATTGACTGGGTGTGAATGTTTTCTTTCTGGATGCAAATTCCTCCTGGGCATAAATCCCTAGTGGGAGAAAAATTAGTGGAGGTACCTGGTGGTTTATGCTTAAACTGTAGAAAAAATGAACTTGGGTCTGTCCTCCCTTTTTTTTTTTTTGTGGAGCACCTGGTATAGGGGGATCACTGCTAAGCTGCAGTTATTACTACTAATGAAACAGCATGTAAAATTTATCGTTTTCTCTCTAAGACCAGCAGAAACAATTAAAATAGTACACAGAGAAGCTTATTTTGCATAGTTTTAATTAAAAAATAGCTCAACTCCTAAAGGTGTCTGGGTGTAAACCTGAAAAGACGTTTGAGCTCAGTGAGTCTCACCAAAATTTCTGCTTGGTAAATATGCAAATCCCAAAGTGCTGCAGCACTCTATTAGAACATGATCTATTCACTGAAAACTTACTGCTGGTTACTGTGCTCATGCTGACTTTTTAATGGTGAATCTGCACATTTTGGGGGGAATATTTGAAATGGGGGTAGGTGGGAAGACTGTGCAATCAGCCACCTTATCTTTAACTTCTCATGCAGTTTCCATTTTGGAAGGCTTTAATGGAGAAGCAAAGCATGTTTAATTGATTGCCATTAAAATCTTCAAAGGAACATGCAAGATGAAAGTTGTTTCTAATTACTGCATTATGATGTAAGCTTAACGATACGGCACTTCTCCAAATTGATTTTATTAGAATTTAAGATGAGGAATTAATTGAGTTGCTGTATTGATCCATTTTATTTTCCCCCCATTTAACATGTCTAGTGGTTAAAAAAAAAAGCTATTGAGCTGTGGAATAGTAATGAGGACTTAAGAAAGAAAGTCGAATTAAAGATGGATTGGCCAATAAAAATAACTTATAAAACCATAGTGTGATGGCAGAATATAGTGGCAAAGACCAATTTATCTCTAGGTTAATTAGAGTAAATTAAGGTTAATTCTTTTGTCGTTTAACTACTATTTTTTGTCTTGCTTCATCCTACCTGTTTGTACCAGAATAACTGCTTTCCTGGTAAGCAATATTCTGAAAATCTCTGTCCAGTTCTGCAAAATTTGCCTTTGAAGATCTCTTTAGAATTACCCCCAAAACCTAAAAAACACTTCCATGAATATGTCTGATATTTTCTAAAGTTCTTCTTAAGGATATTTAAGGTTGTTTTATTGGTCTAATTCTCCTAGAACATGATTCCTGATTTTTTCCTTGTGTGTCAGTACAAGACAGGTGCTTGGAAATATAAGCCATAAAGTTATTTTTGGCTAATAGTTGGTTTTTTTGTGTTGTTCTGGGGTAACTGTTCATAACTTCATGGAGTCATGGAAAGGATGATACAGGGATGGATCTTTGGAGATGATCTAGTACAGCCCCCTCTAGCAGGTCTGGTGCAAGCAGACTGCAAAGGGCTGTGTCCTGTTGGGTTTCAAGTATCTGCATGGATGGAGACTGCAAAGAGACCATTTCCTCTCATTTCTTTCTGAACCACAAATTTCAAAACTAAGTAAAAAGTGTTCTGAAGGCAAAATGCTTCTTCAGAAGTTTGTTGCTGCAACTGAGATTTGAGGAGCGTTTTGGCTTTGGTGCTTGTGTTGGGTGAATTAATAGTTATATCTGAGATTTCAGAGTTCACACTCATGCTTTCTCTGTCTTTCCTATTGATTATGCTAACTGGAATATTCTGTGTATACAGAGAGATTGCAGTGTAATTAAATAGATGATTTATAATTGCATTTTAAGCTCTGGTACAGTTTAGGAGAAGCTGTTTCTATTTGAGCCTCCAAGCAGAAAATTCTCAGCTGACTTCTGCTAATACTTAAAGCTGTAACACAGCTGAGAAAGAAATGAGAGTGGTCACACTTTGAGGTGTTAATTATAACCATGCCTGGGTTTCCTTGGAATTATATCTCTTCATCAAACATGGATATCTTTCCTTGAAGACAGAAATCCTCACATTATTGATGTTCTCATTCCCTGTGCAGAGGGAAGAAAAATTCTGATGGAATGATAATTTAAACAACAACAACAACAATAATAATTTGAAAAAAAAATATCTAGAAATAATACTCCTCTCTTCCATTGGAAAGACTCTGGCAAAGGAACATTGATGCCAGCTTTCCAGCCAAGGGGGGCTCTTGGAAACAATTTGTCTCTTTTGCCACTAATTAATTTACACCAGATGTTGATGCCTTAAGTTTTACCTTTCATATTTTTCAGATTCTGTAATGCATTAGTTTATCACTCTGAACTTCATATAAAGTGTTTGCAAGTTCTCCTCACAGTTGAGTCAGACAAAACAATCCTTTTCCAGCCCCAGAACCAAGGACACCACTGCAGCTTCAGGCCCAAAAAGTACAAACAGCAGAGAATTGAGGAGAGCAGCCTGGGAGGATGGGACTTCATTACCTAAAACTGTAACTGGACAATTAACCCCAAGATGTAAATGGCTCAAAACTGATAAAAGTGTGAAAACTCATAACCCATTGTCCATCTTGGGTGTAGCCTTGGCCAGGCTCTTGTACTGCCCAAGGTGCATCCTCTGAGGGCCTTTTAATAAATCCCTGCTTTATTCCTTTTACACTGTCTGGCCTCTGTTCCAGGCAGCCTCTCCAGGCATCAGTGCAGAGCTGGTTTATCTGCAGCCATATACCAGAACCTTGTCAAAGCTCTATTGATGTAGTTCCTTTGTTAAAACCACAAATAGCCTCTTGTTCAAAATCATCCGATCATGGTTTCTCACACATTTACTAATAAGTGACATTAGCATTAATTGGCAAAGTGATTGCAGAAGTAGAGTGTTGTATTCAGGAGCAACTTTAATGAGCTTCTAGAGGATCAAAGACTCTTGGAAGTTCAGAAATTGCCCATTTCTTCAGTTCAAACTCAACTGAAGCTACTGGCATTTGGAACATTCCACTACAGGAGAAAGGAGTGTGTGTCTAATAACAGCAAGGGAAATAAAAGTAAGCAGCAAATACCTCAAAATGTCCTTTTTTAAAAGTAAGCAGGAAATTCTTTTTTTTTTTTTTATTAATTCTGTTTTCAGTTCCAACACCAGGTGTAAAGCCAAATAATTGTGTTAAGTTTGAAGTGAAATGTTGATTACAGAAATCACAATGAAGAAATATACCTGAGATGCAGCCAGAAAACACTCATCAAACAAGGAGTGATGGCTTGGTAGGGTAAGCAGGTAAACTTTAAAAAGTTTTCCCAAAAAGTGGTAAATCTCAAAATCCTTTTTCTTTAGAAGCTGCAGAAATATGGTCTTAGCTCCCAAATGCACAGGTACCTGCTTCACCAAAGAGGCACAGAACAGCTGCTGAAGGAACAGAAGTATCACTTGATTGCTTAAAACTGAAAGTAAAATGAAGAGCTATGAGTCTTTATAAACACGAAATGTAGCTCTGTCTCTCTCACTCACCCTCTGAGGAAGGAAATCTGATGGAGCACAAGAGGGTTTGATTAACCCCCCTAATCTGCAGTGCCAGTGAGAAAGGCTCCAGAAAAAAACTTGGAGGGTTGGTAGAAAACTTCCAGTGCCTTGACTGTATTTTGTTCCTAAGCTGTTGGTAGTGACACCATGAAGTTGTTATGAAATTTGCCATGAGTGTGCCCACACACACAGACCCAATTTTTGTGTGAGTTTCTTCCAAAAAACCTCTGGAGGCCAGGAGAACTATTTCTCTTCTAAAGAGTAACTGCTTTCATGGCTTGCATAGTCAAAAGGTGGAAATAAACCAGTATTTTATGAGTCCTAGAATAAATTGATTCAAATGCTGAGCATTTGACCAAAGAATGGTGCTAAGTGAGAGCTAATGAATTCACCAGGGAGGGAAAACAAAGTAAATACATTTTGTGAAGGATCAATTAGGGGCCGCAGTCTCTACCTCTGTGCCCATTTTTCTCTCTTTCCCACTCATTTGTGGATTTTGTTTCTCTGCAGAGCAAATAAGGTTGGATCACTGCTCCTGAAACTGCTGCATGCTTGGCTAATGAGTGGAGCAGGGGAATTATGCACTGTAGTGTCTGTCACTCTTGCAAATTTTTTTCCCACATCTATTGGCATGGATCTGAGCAAGCACACGCATTAATCTATGCCCAATTCACTGAATTATTCCTGTAATTAACTGTGATGTGCCTGTCAAAATAGAGGTGGGAAAGCCATTGAATTTAAGTAAATGAGGCTTGAGTGGTGTGCTGTACCAGAGGTAAAGTTCCCTTGACCAAACTTCAGCTTTTAAGCATTAGTTGAAATTTAAACTCTCCAGGCTCCCTCAGTAGCAGCTGGGAAAGGGATAGGAGAGCCTCCAGAGAGAGCTGGTGCTGAGTTAACAGTTGGACTCGATGGTCTGAGAGTTTTTTTCCAACCTTAATGATTCTATGATTCCACAAAATGGTTTCTTACATTATCTAAAATCTTCTCTCCCTCCTTGCTTGTTCCAGTTTATGTTTGGTCCTTGATATCAACGTCTTCTCTGCCATGGGAAAAAGTGCCCAAGTATTTCCTAAATAGTTTTGATGACCTCTTTCTGTCAACACTTCTCTAGAGAGAGCAGGAAGCATTGGGAATCCAGCACAAGAACAGCATGATTACAATTCTGCTTTTTCTTCAGGGTGTTTAATATCCATATTGTCGTGTATGCATACATATTTAAATGCTACATGCTTCTTTTTAGCAATAGACTGCTGGTGGCTTGAAGTGCCCATAAAACTGCTGGAAAGTGGCAGTGCCAATTAATCTGTTGACAGATTTGTTGTTTAAATATTAATGGGACATTAAGCAAATGTTGGCTGCTGTACTGAGAGAGCCTTCAGTGTGCCTTCCTCTGTAGAGCTGAGGATTTCCACACTCTGAAATTGTCCTGGACACTGCAGGATGGGAGGGTTAGCATAAATTTTCTGTCCCTTTTCCCCTCACAGCTCCTAAACACACCAGAAATACCAGCTACCCCTGTGAAAAAAAGATGATTTATAAAAGTCTTATACAAAATGTAAACCCCTTATAGCAATAAAAGTTGTGAGTTTGTAGAGGGTATAGCAGGGAAGGGTTTAGCTCCTGGCTGCTTCACCCTTGGCAGTGAAATGAGAAATGAGAGTGGGGTGCTGAATTTATCTGTCTCAGTTGGTGATGTGGGAAACCTTGGAAAGGTTTCTGGAGAAGAAGGAAATTTTGGGGCAGGATAAAGATGAGCTTGTGCTGCATCACCCATGAGTGCTGTGCCAGGTGAATTTGGCTTCCTTGGGTGCAGAGAGTTAGAAAGAGGAGGTTGGTGGAAAGCAGGTCTGGCTCAGTCCTGGCCATGAAAAAAACCATATTGTACAAAATAAGGACATGGATTTCTTTGCTTTTGATTTCTGTGGCTAAAGGCAGGGACCTTAAAGAAGCCCTGGAGCCCAAAGTGTCTGACAGGCCACGTGAACTTGGACATCAGACTGAGGCAACAGCAACAGGACAGTAAAGGCACCTCCTGCTCTGCAATTTCAGACTGCTGTTTTTCCCATTTTCTTTTTCCATCAAGCTCATTTGTGGTTCTGAACAGTTTCTTGTTGTCATTTCATGCTTTTACCTCTTTTATTCCAATGAGTTTCATATCTGAACCCATCCATCACTTTTCAATTCAGTCTTGCATTGCTGCTGGAAGCCTCCCAATTTAATTTCTATTATTTAAACACATTACATAATACTATGAACATAATTTGTTGACTGTTTCAAACTGCACTTTTTTTTTTAATAATGAAGGTTGTGATAAAGACTCCTCTGAAAATTTTGAGGTTTCCTTACTGTAACCTTATGCCCAGCAACCAGAATAATAAAATTTTATTGATTTTGCTACAGGTTCAGTCTGAATTATTGGTCATTCAATTGGGTCACACATTGCAATTCTTTCCTTACAGCTATAACAAAATAAGGAAGAAAAAGAAGATTTTTTTTTATACTAACTGAAAAGAATGACTCAGGAAAACCAGATTGATGTCAAGAGGTCTGCTCTGGATTTCAAATTTTTCAGAGTTTAAAAGGGTTTTTCACAGGGGCTGTGAGCTTTCCCTGTCTGGAATATTGTTTACACAAATCAGCATGGACAAAAGTTTAGTATTGCTCCACAGTTAATTTCTTGCAGTTGCTCCTCTTTCCTGAATTACAGTTTCCTGAGCTGAGCTGCAACAAAGATTACCCATTTTATTTCAGTAAAAGGCATGGTGCAGCCATGGCTGGAAGAGAAGAGGTGGCTACAGCTTGAAATGAAGTCTCAGATCCCTCAAATCACAGTCAGATGAGAGCATTCGGGTCTCCTGGGTCCTGTTTCTTCCATTCTACAGACATTCCTCTTCATCTGAAAATTCCATTTGTTTTGCTTCTTTTCAGAATAAATTGTGAGATCTGGTTTTTGACTTGAGATTAAATGAAAAGAAGTAGATAGCCAAGGAGAAAAGGCTCACTAAAACAAGAAAATGTATAGGTGTCTGTGGAATAAAAGCTAATTTAACTCAAAAAACCCCCCATAATAAGGTATTGATTACAGTTTTTCTTATGAGGTTGCTGCTGAGTCAGGGGCAGCTTCAGTAAATAATACCAAAGATCAAAAATTTTCAAGCTTTGGTTTCACAGAAAAGGGTGATAATTACAGTTTGGAGCAGTTTAAAACGATTAATAACTTCTCTTAGAGAAATATAAACCATGGGGATGACACGTTCTTCTCTAGGCAGATGAGATTTGGGTATTAAAAAAAATAGGTGATATAAAACCTCTTGTAAGTTCCTTTTTTAAAAAAAAATCCTTTATGCTTACCTATATTTTTTATTTTATTAATTTAATTTGGTTTTTGCTGTGCTCTGATTTTCTGTTGCACACAGAAATGTTATAACCATGGCAGTTTTGACAAACCTACTGTGGGGTTTTTGTTGTCAAGTTGTGAATTTCTGGTGCCTCTGGTTATTCCTCATGCCTCTGCTCACTTTGTCTCATGTCCTTTCAGTAGGGGACAATGCAAACCTAAACAAATGCAAGGTAAAATCAAAACCTGTATTTTCTCTGTTAATATAAATATGGTCAGCATGGTCCCATTTTTCCTTGAAGACTGTTCCTGGTTGACTGTAAATTAATATTTCAGCTCTCTCATGCCCTTGCAGATGTTTTTGGGGATGTCCCATGTCCTCCAAGTGCTTCTGCAGAAGGTTTTGCATCACCAGGAGGTTTTGTGCCCCAGCTGCCAGTGCTGGGCAGGCATCTCCACCCCAAAGTGCCTCAAATGGCACAAAGGGTTGGAGTGCAATGGTGAGAGTGAAGACACAGGCAGTGCTCACAGAAAATCATACTTATCTCATTCAGGATGCTTCCACCTTATTAACACAGTGCAGGGGTAATTTTCAGGCTGCTACAGCCCTGGGTTTACCAGGTAAGCATGTGCTACCTGCCTGGTGAATGCAGCACATTAACAAGAGAGAAATTCAGCAGCAAATGCAGAATGATGATTCCTACAAGTGAATTTAAAGGGTGCTGCAGACTCTGCAGTGCTGGGTGATGGCTCACAGCTGTCTGGTGCTGCCTGAACATCAGTTCATGGCATTTCTATTCACCTGAGCAATGAATCTGCAAATGAGAAGTCTGTTACTGAGCTGGTTTGGTGACCCTGGAAAGCAGGAGAAGCAAACAATGTGAGGAGAGAAGCAACAATGGCTGCATAAATAAAAAATCCCTGTAGTTCTCACCACTGACATGGAGAAGGACTCAACTCCTCACCCAGTCACCCCATCAGGGTGGAGACAGCTCTTCAGAGAAACATGGAATGGTGTGGGTTGGAAGGGACCTCAAAGATCATCGAGTTCCACCCCCTGCCATGGGCAGGGGCACCTTCCACCATCCCAGGTTGCTCCAGGCTCCATCCAACCTGGCCTTGGACACTTCCAGGGATGGAGCAGCCACAGCTTCCCCTGGGCAGCCTTTTCCCGGGCCTCCCCATCCTCACAGTGAACATTTTTTTCCTAATAAGCAATCTAAATCTATTTTCTTCCAGTTTAAAACCATTTTCCTTGTCCTGTCACTACATGCTCCTGTAAATGGTCTTTGTTTTCTTCTGAAAAGAAGTTCTGGATCTCAGACTAAACCTGCTCTTGGATTTGAGTCTTGCTGTTCATGTTCTGAGCTGAATAGGTTCCCCTAATCTTTGGGCCATGGGTGGTAAGTGTAGAACCTGCAAAATGTGTTAAGAAGCTAAATGTGTTAATTGAACCTCTTGTTATAACCTCACTTAACTCTTTTTTGTACATTTAACAAAGTTGGTTTTCAATTCTCTGATATCTTCCCTTATTCCACCAGTGTGGAATTCTCACAATTTCAAGGGAGAACTTGGCCAGCAAACTTTTTAACTTCCAAACTTCTGTGGAAAAGGAATGTTGTATCACATTTTAATAGCTTCATCCAAAAAGAATTCCTTAATAGGCAGGGATTTCCTGCCACAAAAGGAAAAGAAAGATCAGGGCCATTATTACTCTGGTGCTTTTAAATTTTTTAAAATTAATTTTCCAAGGCATTTCTCTTGAGCAAGACCTTTTTTCATCATGCATGTCTTGCTTCCCTCTTCTTCTGCAGAGACAGTAAAACCAGTCCCATGAATGTTATGGTGAAATACAGTTTTGAAATATTTTTTTTCCTCAGCATGGAGTTTTCCTACTGTTTCTTTCCATATGTATTTTTGATGTTTTGTAGTGCCAAGAGCTGTTAACAAATACGAGGCAAGGATAATGGACTGCATCTTTTGTGAACAGGGATTTGTGGTCTGGGATTTGATTTTTGCCAACTCAATGGACCTCAACATGATTCTCACAATCACTCCTGATAGTGGTACCCCATGGCTACAAACCATCACCACTGGGAGAAACAGGCTCTTTAAACCAGAAAGTTTTGGATTAATGAGAATCCAAACCTGTAATACCTCAAGCCCCTGAAACAAGGGGAATCTTTCTCCAGAGCAAACACCTGAAAAAGCAGAATGTAGTGCTACTTGTAGCTAATAATCAAACAATGGCAAATACAGATGGTGATTTCCCTCCAGGAAAACAGAACAGATGGTGCAAACCGACTTTTAGAGCCAAAGCTACAGATAAATGTCAAGCAGGAAGCAGTTGGGTTAAGAACAGAACTTAGTTAATGTTAGGTCCTGAGAGCATGAAGAAAAAGCCATAATTTTCAGACTCATTTCATAATGCAGCAACAGAAATGTGTTAACCACACACATCTGCAAGGTTTTGGGAATCTGCCTTTACAGAATTTGCAAAGTGGGTTCCTTGTGCTGGGCTGGTGAAGGGAGGGTTTGATGTCTGTGCCTGGCCCTGGGAGATCTGCAGGGCTGCTCATTATCATCCATTTTAGGATCTAAGACTGGACCTGCAGAATTTTTGGAGAGATTCAACTTAACTCATAACACCAGGAGTTGAGCATGGGTGAGTGTCATGACCTGGCTATAAAGGTAGATGCTGTGACCTGGATACAAAATAATAATCTCATTTCCAAGCTGGAAGGACAGTGAAATCTGTTAAACAGCAGCATCTGATGGATTTTTTCAGGCTTTCCTGGTTTGGAGACTCTTTCCAGACTCATTTCTAGCTGTCCTAGAAATGGAATAAATGTAGCAGCCCAGACACTGGGTGAAGGGCTGGACTTTCATCCTTGCCACCACCTTTACCTTTCAGAGTGACACAGAAGCAGCAAAATCTTGAAGAGTCTGACATAATTCAAACAGGGTAAAAATTATCTAAATCTTCATTTTGACTGACACAAAGCCACTCCACAGATTTCAAGACCTCTCATCTCATTCTTCTGATCTCTGAACTTGCCAGACATGTTTGCCCACAGGGCAATCAATGTATTTAAATACTCAGTGTGGGCATAAAGAAGATGCAGTCAGACTCTTCTCAGTGGTGTCCAGTGACCAGGATGAGAATAAATAGGCATGAAGAGTAGTATAGGAAATTCCTATAAATATAAGGAAAAATGTTATTTGTAGGGAAGGCGAGGCAAACATTGATGCTTGTTATCCAGCTGGTCTGTACCACTGTTGGCTAAAGCACAGTAACATTTATTAATTCTTTTCTGCTTTCATCCTCCTGCAGCCCAGAGATTCTCAGCTTCATCACCAAAAATGTTGGAGCCCACTTTCATAACAACCTCATTTAATGCTTGATATGGTGCTCAAAGAGCCTTTTAAGAATGAGATTGTTTATTTGCAAATGTGCTTTGATAGCAAAACTTGAGTTTACTGAGCACTGAACAGCAACAAAAAGAGCATAAAGATGGTGTTCACCCTAATATTATACATTAGCTTATCAGGATGAATATTATTTTGATAAATACTGGACAAATTAATGGACATTATACTGTTGTGATTGGAAATGATTATCTGGATTTTTCGGCTGAATGAAAACTCAGCACACGATGAAAGATGCTTGGCAATAAATATATCATCCCTGAATAAATCAACTGCTGTGCTGTTGAAGTGATCCTGGATGGGGAGGAGATGAAGTCGGTGGTTTTTTCAGTTTTGGGAAGATGGAGTTCTGTGCCTGTATTTGCTCTCTCAGATTTAGCAGTCCTAGATACAATGCTATAACATTCTGGAAGTGTTCCCAAAAACATGGAGTTGTGTTGCTTAGGGACAGGGTTTAGTGTTGGGCTTGGCAGTGCTGGGTAAATGGTTGGACTCATCTTAGGGGTCTTTTCCAATCTTTTCTGGGATTCTGTGCCATCTGTTTAGGTTCATTTGTTTTTGTTTGCCCATCTCTGGAGGAAGCAAAAACTGTCAGCTCAGCAACATCCAAATGTCTCATGGCTTTTCCTCCTTCCATTTTGCAAGTTGGGTGGAAGACACAGCAGTGCAAAGGCTGCAAGATCCTGACCAGTCTGTTCTACACACCAATGAAATCTTCACACGGTCAGAAGAACAACTGAAGTCACCTAATTTGATTTCCCATAGAAGAGAATCCAGGAGTTTTCCTGGACTTCATGATAATTTGTGCAAAACCTTGAAATTTAGGGAAACCCCTTCCTCTTGCTCAGTAATGGAGAATCTGCTGTGACTTTAATAAGTTTTGGTGGTTCACTACCCTTCCAATTAAAAGCCTTAACTTCATTTCCCTCTGCACTTCCCAGCATGAACCTCCTATTTAATTGATAGATACTTTTCCAACATACAGGAAACCAAACGATTCTTTGGGTGCATTGTACAGCATTTTAAATTTTGTATCCAGTGTTCTGCTAAACTGAAAGCACCTGTTAAACAATACATTTTCCCTTCACAGAAATTTATAATCTCACTATGGCCCCTTTAGCTTTCTTTTGGCTGAACTAGAGAAATCAAGCTCTTTCTGTTTTGCATAAAATGTTCATTTTGTGCCATTATATCATATTTTGAACTCTGTATGATTTGCAGTGCTCCTTCTTGCACCAGGGGCTATTGGAACTAAACAAAAGGGAAATAATCTTAACACACCACCCTAATCTATTCTGATTTGAACAATCAAAGTCCTATTAGCCTTTACAGCTACAGCATGGAGAAATATATTGCAGAGAATTGCAAGTTAGACTAAACATCGCTTATTCCAGGGGAAATTAATTACTTTGGTGACATCACATGTAGCATAATAAACAATCCTGTAAAACAGTAATTCAACATTTATGAACTATGGGGAAAGTCTTCAAACAATTGTAGTGGATCAAAAATTATTCCAGCTGAAGAAATATTACCTTTATGTTAATATAGGGAATAATAGTATAAATAGGCTTCTATTTGGGCTGTACCCCAGCAGATGTGATGAAGGGCAGTGCAGTGGTATTTTTAGAAAAAAGCCTGAAATATTCAATCTTGCCCAGCCTTCACTGGTTAAAGCTGCAGAATACTCTTCTCATGATAACTCCCCCCAGCAATCTCAGGAGTTTTCATCCCTCTTACATGTTTTTGGTGCCTAATTGTAGGGGTTTGTTATTCTTTTGACAATCACTCCCTGGTTTGTTAAAATAATTCTTTTTTCTATACACACTGGCAATGAGAGGAGCCTTTCAGCCTCTTCAGTGTCTCTAGTCTGATGATCCTGTGGTTTTTGCTTGTGCTCTCTGCAATTTCTTCATGGTGTTATACCATGGTATCAAATTTATATCTGTATTTTCACTGTAAGCTAAAATAAAATACTTCAGCAATTCTGGACTCTGTGTCTTGATTCTTAAAACTTGAGGGACAATATGAAATATTGGCAGAGAAGCTGTGGCTGTCCCATCCCTGGAAGTTTCCAAGGCCAGGTTGGATGGGGCTTGGGGCAACCTGGGATAGTGGAAGGTGTCCCTGCCCATGGCAGGAGGTTGGCACTAGGTGGTCTTTAAGAATCTTCCATTCTGTGATTTTATTCTGTGTTTCTATATTTGCTTTTCCAGAGGGATCTGAAGTGAGACTGGACAGTATTTTTTTTCAGCTCATCAAGGTTTTCCAATAGCAACTGGTAAATACCACAAACACAAAGTGATGGCAGGATTTGCCATCCAAAAAGCAGAGCAAACAAGAGGCTCTAACAGTCCTGACATGGTGGGATTGCATTTTGCACAGGAGTGTTGGCACAGCAGCAGCAACCAGCACAAATCACAGCACAGCCAGGCAGAGCATGTAATAACACCACAGCTCTCCAGGCTCATTTCTGCACATTAAACTCACCCCTCTGTCACAAACACATGAATAATGCATTGGGTCAGTAGCAAAGTTGGCAAGCTGAGGCTCATTCAGGACTGGATTTCTTTCTTCCCTCCTTCACAGAGATCAGAAGCCTCAAAGGAAGCTTTGTGGGAGGTACTGATAGAAATAGTGGGCAGAAATTATTTGCTCTTCCCAAATCGCTGCCAGGATCAGGTGTGAAAAATCCAGGGACATAATAACCCCCATGGAACTGAGGTATCCAAAGGAACAGGGTTCCCTGGATGGGAACCCTTCTAGGAAAGACCTTTACCTGTTTGCTTCTTAATCAAGGCTAACCTCTGTGTAATTCATATGATCTGAATTCATGTCTTTCCCTTTCTGTGTCTTCCAGACTGTTGGAGAAAACAGACCATAAGAAAATGCACAGGATCAACTGTTCTGTGATGGATATTTGGACTGGTTTTGAGAACAGGAAATGTTTTTGGACATGTAGAGAGAATGGCCCATTTCTGTGCTGTCTATCCCAGACTTCTCGTATGCTCCTTTTAGAAAGGTGTTTTTTTGGTGGGGTGTTACTTCTTATTTGTTTGTGGGTTTGCTAAATTATTTTTTTCCCCAGGACCAAGCCTAAATTCCCTTATTTCAGTCCAAACCCTTGTTACTCACCTCAGTCAGAATGCAGAGTGACACATTCTGCCTCTCTCATTTCTCCTTCTTTGATAAAAAGGTCAGTTCCTTTTTTCTTCCCCTGCATGTCAGGTTTCCTAAACCACTGATCACTATTGATAGAGAAGAAATGTAATATCTTCTTTCTTTCCTCTTCCCCTTCCTTTTTTCTCCCCCACTCCCCAGTATTCTGATGCTCTGAGATCTTACACTAAGCAGTAAGAAATTTTGGTAGAGTTTCCAGCCCATGTTATTGGCCCAGGATTGTAGCTGAAATATGGAGCTGATTGCCCCCCTTGGACAGCAAAAGTCTTTAAAATTCACATATGGAATATACTTTTGCTGTGAAATGTCAAAGTTTTTTTTTTTTTTTTTTTTTTAAACTGATGATTTTGACAATATTTTGTTCCCAAAGTATGAAAAATTGATCATCCTAGAAATAATTCAGCATCTCGGTTTCTGCTTTTAGAAAAGCTTGAGCATTGCTATTCCTGGTTTTAATTTCCTTACCCAGTCCTGTGTGACTCCTCTTGTAACTTGATGCTTTTAACAGAGTCTGATTACATGGAAATATTTCCTGAGCAGCCTGACACCTACCTGGGACTTGGGTTCCTGACCTAAATGTGGCCTCCTGACTGCATTACATGAACAGGAATCAATCATCCAGATAAACTGCTCCCAGATTTCTGATAAAGAAATATTGCTCTGTCCTGCAATTACCAGTAAGGAAGCTGGGAACAACTGGTCACTGAGAGATCAGATTGTCAAAGATAACCAGGCTAACTCCTAATTACCAGTACAGTTAGAGTGCCAAGTGCCTCTTTAGAATAAGCAATGGATGTTAGTTTCTTTTTTATTATTTTATTATTTTATTTCATTCTTTTACTTTTATTCTTTTATTTTTATTCTTTTACATTTTTAATTTAAGAAACATAATCAAACCCTAATTTTAAACCACAATTTTTTCTCTCTTTATATATGTTTGACTTCAGTAGTGAAATTAGCTAGAAATATTCCAATGCATCAAAATAAAATGAAATGCCTTGATTGAGCTGAAACAATTAAGGAATGTTTCAGGCAATTAAATTTTGTGAGAAATGTCAGAAATTGGTGTTATTTCATTTCAGTAAAACAAATATCTTCTGAAGATGTCATAATTTCCACGAAATGGAATTCTCAAGTTTCTATGAGCTTCACATTTATTGTTATTGGGTTTTAGACTCCTGTGAAAATGACTTGACATGTTTATTCCAATACAGCAACTGTGAAATAAATGCTTTTCTTTCAAGTTGCAATTAGGCTGGCTTGTGCTTGAACTTGTCTGATGGCTATTTCCCTTTCCCTCCTTTCTTATTAATTATATTTATTGTTGTTTTTTAAACTATTCTTTGAGCTTGAACCATCTGCTCTCCTTGGGTGTGCATAGACAACTTGTGGGTCCCCACTGATGCCAAATGAGACTCCAGGAGATCTGGAATTCACACAGCCATGAGTGCAGAAAAGTTACATGACTGAGGCAGTGAGGAAGGGATGTGAAAGCCTTGAAATGTGGATTCTCATCCTGACTTCACCATTGCTCCCATTTGGGACAAGCCTCTGTCCCTTTTAATCCCTTTTGCCCTGTGGTCTCTCATCATCCCTCTGCTCTTTAATTGTAAATCCAAATTGAAGAGAATCTTTCTCTTGCAAAAAATATACAGCTCCCAGCACTGTCTTTTTTTTTTTTTTTTCAATCTGAATCTTATACATAAAATAAATTTCCTTGTGTCTTTAGATTCTGATGAATGTCAGTAATACGGTAAATTACAGAAATCTCAAAACTCTATTTTATTACTGAGCTAGTATTTATTAAACAAAAGTTTCAATCTTCTGATTATTGTTAATCTTTGTTCCTCCTGTAAATAAAAAGTTCTTTACACAAATACAAAGAAATATTTACCACTAAGTGTTAATCACTTATGCTGTAAGAAAACAATCACCTCTGGATTTTCAATAAACTGCCTCAAGGTTAGAAGAAAAATTAAGCTCAGGGTATGCTGGAAAAGAAATTCCCCATGTCCCTTAATGTCAAAGAGAACAAGGCAGAACTGTCTTCTGCAGAAAATGTAATAAAGTTAATGCTTGGATAAATATTTGTAGCAGTTTCTGAAGTAGCAGCAACATTTTCAGGAACTGCCAGTAAATGCTGTTGTACAAATATTTTGCAGGTGTAAAGAGTAAGATGTTTTGTGGGGAATTTGTTCAAAAATAGGTAATTGAGAAAAATATCCTTGAACTGAAACTGCTACTAAAATCTTGTTCTGTAGAAATGTATTTAAGCATATGTTTTGCTCTGAGCACACAAACACCAGCACTGAAGTCACTGAAAACAACCTCAAGGCCAAGCCAAACTGAGCTGAACTGAGTTTCTTCTCTGTTTTATAATGTGGTTATTAACTAGTTAACACTGCTATTGCTGTAGCTTCTTTTTTTTTTGCCAAGATGGACTAATAAACATGACATTTTTAATGTATAATTTGCATAATGCTTCTGTTAATTTGTTATTTTCATTACGGCAACAGAATGAAAACGACATATTACGCCCATAAAAAATATACAGCAGTGCTAATCCCTGTAGTCATTACACTGTTAACCGAATTGCATCCTTTGCCTGGTAATTATTGTTATTTATAAAGCCTCTTGATAAGAGCTGAGTGCAAGGCAATGGGAAAGTCTCCTGATTTATCAAGGAAAGAATAAAATACTAAAATGAAAGAGAAAGCCAAGAGGGAGGGGAATTGGGACCCAAACCACAAACTGATGAATGTGCTTTGGTGCAGAGCTAGAAATGAACTTGTCTAGCAGTGAGATTTTTTTGGGAACAACTGTTTGCTCTCTGGATCTGCCCCTGCTAAATTTAACCCCTCACTGTCTCAGGTGTCTCATATACAAATGACAAAGAAAGAAATCTTTGTCCCATGACACACCAATGCCCTGTGAGCATTTACAGGGAGAAAGGATCTGTTTTTATGTACAGAGAACTGTGGAGGAAGCTGGCATAAAGCTCATGGTGTTGTCCTACAAGTATCTAAGGTGCTCAGAGAGCTTGAACACTTTGCTGTGGAGATGGGCTGAGAATTGGGGTTGTTCAGCCTGGAGAAGAGAGAGCTCCAGGGAGTCCTTATAGCACCTTCCACTGCCCAAGGCTTTACAGGAAGGCTGGAGAAGGACATTTCCCAAGGGCAAGCAGTGGTAGGACATGAATAATCACTGCCTGCATTTGGTGGGCAGAAACTGAGGCACAATAAAGCCTAAAATTGAGTAGAAAACCCATCAAATAAAAATGGCAAAGGCTTTAGTGAGTGGCTGTTGGTCCTCTGGAAATCCTCAGGAATATTAAAAGTTAAATTGAAGGATAGGGTCACCTGCTGGGATGTTAAGCAAGAGGATTCGTTGCCATGATTTAAAATGAAAAACGGATAGAATGATCTAGCATAGGAAAAGTATTATAATACTACAAGAGACATTATAGAAGCATTCCAATACCTAAAGGGGGCTTCCATGAAGGCTGCAGAGGGTCTTTTCCCAGTGGCATGGGGGGACAGGACAAGGGCAAATGGACTTAAGATGAAGGAGGACAGTTTTAGATTAAATACTAGGAAAAAAAATCTTTAATATGAGGGTGGTGAGGCCCTAGCACAGGTTGCCCAGAGAAGCTGTGGCTGTCCCCTCCCTGGAAGTGTTCAAGGCCAGGTTGGATGGGGTTTTGGGTAACCTGGGATAGTGGAAGGTGTCCCTGTCCATGGCAGAGGGTTTGGAACTAAATGATGGCCCCTTCGAACCCAAACCATTCTGTGACCCTGTGATAAAGTCCAAAAGTTGAAAGGAAGGAGGGAATTGTTGTTCTCCTGCTCTCATGACCTGCTTTCATGCTCCTCATGAGCACCTCATGAAGTAGTGTTAATGCAACAAGGGAGTCTTGGATTAGACACTGGCAAAGACAGTTCTGACACTGAAAGTTAAAAAAGGCTGGAGCAAGTTGCCCAAGTTAAATGTGGACTCTGTCCCACAGGGCTTTATAAATGTGATGGGTGAACATCTGGGAGGAACGACCTAGGGACAGGAAACTAGGCCAGCACTTGAGTTCTTGATGTCCTGCTAGCCCCAATTTTTGATAATTAAGTGTGAAATTATCACTACCAATGCCTGGACAGACAGATAGAGGAGGCTATAAGTGACCATCTTCTTCCTGACTGCCTTTCTACCTTCTTATGGTTCCTTCGTGCCAAATTTTCACCATTAAAATAGTTTCTACTTGCTGTTTTGTAACACACACCACTCTCTCCCTCTCTCTTCCTTTATAATTCATCCATCACCACTACATCTATCTAAATGTTCCTCATCTACAAACATCATGCATGATTAGATATCCCTTATAAACTCCTCTGCCTCCTCTCTGCCCTGCCCAGACTCACACAGTGCCATTAGTTACCATTAGAATATTCACAGCAGTGCTGCTGTCTGAGGTTACAATTTTATTTTCTCCTGCACAGCATCACAGCTGACTTACAGCCCTCTCTCAGAGGGAAAGCAAAGCTGAGCCATTCCCTCATCTCATTCTCAAATGTAAAGCAGTTAAGAGTTATGGGACGCTATTTCTTTATTGCTTTCGTGCTCCTGTCCCTTTAGCCACCTACACAGCTGCCAGATGATTTAAGACTCTGACAGACATGGGGAGATAAATCTTGCTGCAGAGATGTGAGAGGCACCACCTGCTGCCAGGGACTGTCACACTTTCAGGGTGGGAGGATGCAGAAGGATGCAGTTGTCTGGATTTTGGTCACACTGAGCTCAGCCTGACATGTTTGACTAAGTGCCCACAAAGTGCAGTGAGATGATAAACCTGGCTTGGCTGGATGTGGCCTGATGGTGCTGCTCAGCTGAGGAGCAGCAGCTTCCAGTAGTGAGGAAGGGAATTTAGCTGAGTGTCATCTCTGCTTGTAACCTGATGAGGCACGGGCACAGCCACTGCCTGCTGGTTTCACCAGCAGATAATGATTCCCTGGATTATTCATGTGCTGATGGCCTTGAAGATGGTAACACCACAAATTACTCCAGCAAAAATGCATCAGAGATCTCAGAGGCAGGAAGATTTGAGATGATTCCTGGGGAGACAGTGATAGCAGGAAAGACTTTTTGTAGTGAATTGTGATGGATAATGTCAGTTTTATGTGTCTGAGCTCACGTTTTGAAAACAGGATGTCAGAAGGGCTGTCAGGAACAAGAAGAGCCTTTTCTTTCCTTTGGACTCCTCCTGAGCCCACTCCTGACAGGCAGCAGTTGAACACACAGTGGAACAGGTTTGCAAATCTCAGCATAGAATTGAAGATCTATGGAAGTGCAGAGTCCACAGACACCAAGAGATGGCCTGGAGGCTGGGGCAGATCTCAGGGAGGACAAGAACTTGCTGAAGGGGAGAAACAAGTGGGCAGGATTTGGTGCTTCTCAGAAATTCACTGAGTTAATTAAAGGGCACACAAGGATGCAGCAGGCAACTGAGTGCTGGGTGGAAATGTTTTAATATTTAGATTTTAGATTTTAATATAGATTTTCTGTCTGACAAACACAAAATGCTCCTTCACAACTGTTGTGCCCCTACCCCAGGTAGAACCCTATTACTGTGGAGCTAGCTGGGCAATTTGTGGACATATGCAAGGAGTTGAGTCATCTCAGCTTAACAAGTTATTTCTCATTAGCTGAACACTGTTAATTACTGAATGCATGAACCTTGCACGCAGTGAGTGCAGAATGAAAAGTTTTGACTCAAAGAGATGCCAAATGTTTCCTTCACTTAGAACTGGTCAGGAGAAATATCTTTTCATTTGATGATACTGGCTTAGGAGATTGCTCTTCTCCAGAAATGTTTGGGATTGGCTCACCTTTAAACAGTTCTGGCAGCTGCATCAGCAATGATCCCTGGATCCCAGAGACTTGACCTGGGCTGTGGGAGTCACAGAACAAATGGCATGAACTGGGGGATGTATGGCATGCTGGATAATGCTGATGGGAATAGCACTGGCTTGTAGTCCTATTAACCTATCCCCTTTGCCTTTCCTTTGGTTGATGGATCTTTAGAAGGGTAAAATCTCTTCCCTTGAACTGCTGGCCTTGTTCTTCCTAACCTTGCCCAGAATTTGTTGACCATCATTGCTACAAGGGCACATTGTTGTCAGGATTGTGGTCAGTTTGTTGTTTGCCAGGATCCCCAGGTCATTCTAGACAGAGCTTTCTAGAGAGGATGGTACCCAGCCTGTGCTGGGGTTAATCTTCCCCATGTGCATAATATTCCTTAGGTTTTTGTTGATCCATTCCCACAGATTGTCAAGGTGCCCCTCAATGGCAGCACACCCATCTGGGGTAACAACCACTCCTCCTTCTGTATCATCTGCAAACCTGCTGTGGGGCCATCCTGCCCCACCATCCATGCCATTAACAGGGTTGTTAAAGTGTATCAATACCTCAGTATTGATCCTTGGCAGACAATCTTGTGGGCTGGCTTCCACGACACTGATCACAGCCTTTGTGCCCTAAATTTTCATTTTCTTTTCAGTCTACCTCAGTGTCCACTTATGTAGTCCATACCTCATCCCTTTGTCCAGAAGGATTTTATGAGTGACAGCACTAGAAGCCTTGCTAGTCTGTTTACAGTAATTCAGTAATTTTCCCGTCTTGTACACTTCCAAATCCAATATTGACAGTTCCCAAATATTGCATTTGCAGAGAGGGTGAACTTGCTTTCCTTGCTCAGTGCCAACATAAGTACATTTGCACAGGTGCCACGAGCACTGTGAATTGTGGTTCTGGGTGTATGAATCTCCATACAAATGCTAATTACATCCACAGCTGCTGTCATTCTGTTGCTTGGTGCAAGTGACCTCCCATGCTGACATGATTAAACATGTTTGGTTTTTTTTTTCAGACGTGTTCACACTGCAAAATGCCTGAACTGGCCCTAATGAAACAAGTTAAAGTTCCCAAACAAATCTTTACATGGCACTACCCAGCGTGGTCTCAGCAAACCCACGTGAAGAACAATGCTGGTGGCATTTTTTCCTGCCACCAGCACTGCAGCTGACCAGCAAGGCAATGGTGTCTGCATGACAAAGTGCTAGTAAATGCACCTCTGTGCCTCTGCTGACATCCCAGTAAAGCTCTTACACAAGGAGAAAGCACTGGTATATTCAGAATGTAACATCCTGCTCTTCAGAGCTGGTTCAATATAATTATTTGGAGAATTAAAAGAAATAAAGTTTCCAAGAAAATTTTCAGGAGGAGTTGAGGAAGAAGGGACAAGACAGGCTCAGTACATAACTGGGAAAGTGTGGAAGAGGTTGGTTAGGAATGAGATCCAAAGCAATTCTGAAAAGGAAAAATGCCAGCTTAGCTGTGTCATGTACCCCAGAACCAGCTCCCCTCTGAGTAACCTGATATATATACTCTCCTTTAATTGCTTTAGATGGCCTTTGCTCCTTTTTTTTCTAAGCTGAGCTTTATGTCTTGCAAAAGCTGCTTGTGTTTCCTTTGCTCATTACATTGACTACTGAGTTGGAAGAATTAATTAGTTGATTATGATAAAATCTAATTACTGTTTGCAGTTGGATTAATTAACCAAATTCTGAGAGATCCCTTCTACTCCCTAGCTATTCCAGTGTAAGCAAGAAGATACATCCTAAGGGGTAATGACTTGGTAAATACTTAATAAGCAGCATCTGCAACAGACATATTTGCAAAACTCAAACATTGGAATTCAGCCCTTGGATGTACTTTGGAAGCTTGTCATTGAGTAGGACAGAGGGGAGGATGGAAGTAAATATTCACACAGTGAAGATCACGACTGATGTGGAAGACCCTGTGGTTGAGGCCTGGTTTTGTTGTGAAAGGAGTTTTTGTGTGAAAGGAGACAAATATATTTGGGCAAAACCCCAGAACAAGCAAAATATGAGACAGGAAGCAGTGTGGTGTCATTGCTGCCCACTGGGCTGGCACAGAGACTCTGCAGGTCTGACATGACCAGAAAGAAAGGCTCTGTAGATGCCTGGAGCAGACCTCATCAAAAATGCCTTCATGCTTTCATCAGTCTCTATCAGCCATTGTCAATCCATCCTCTGTGCTGCTAGGCTGGACTGGGAAATGTGATTGTGGGGATGGGATTGTGCTGTTTGCTGAGAACCCACCCTAAATGGTGTTGACTCCCAGGAAAAGAGAGCTGCTTGTGCTGCTCAGTTTTTATACTCTTGCTCTACAGCCTTGCGTGCCCTCAGGGCTCAGGGTTAGTTTTGGGGTAGCTTTAGAGATGTCCTCTGCCTCTTTTCTGATATTTTCAGTGTACACCTCTTCAGTGAGCTCACTGCTTTTGACTTGGTGAAGATAAGAGTGTGTCTAGGTGGAAATTGATCTGAAATAGGTCAGATATCCACCTCAGGATGAGATGAGGGGCACTCTGGAGAGAGCTGTCCCTCTGCATCAGCTACAAAAGGACTTTAGCTCACATACAGTTCCTCTAATTTAACAGAATCACAGAATGGTTTGGGTTGGAAAAGACCTTAAAGATCATCTCCTGTTTCATCTGTCCCATCCTGGTGTCTGCAGAAGACATGCAGCTCTGTGCAAGCGAGACACTAAGAGTGTAA
The DNA here is from genome assembly GCA_013400215.1 of Cisticola juncidis. NCBI lineage: Eukaryota > Metazoa > Chordata > Aves > Passeriformes > Cisticolidae > Cisticola > Cisticola juncidis. The sequence goes on along the minus strand of VXBR01001551.1, from coordinate 47,758 downwards.
ATAGGCCAAGGAAAAGAAAACAAGGAATAGACTGCTTGGACATTCTCACTCAAGCCCAGTTCTAGTCATGGCTCATAATCTGAAGACTGATCATGTTTTCAAATAGCACAAAATATAAAAATATTTGGAGGAATATTAATTTTGGTCATGCCAGGCCTAATGGCTTTTGTGTATTTGTGGTGTGTGAACATGGTATGGGACAAACTGGTCAATACATTGTAAGACATACAGCAGTATACAGATTTCTTCTACACCAGTAAATGAACCAGCATAAGTAAATGGTCTCAGACACTGGCACTGGCTTTGGCCTGGGCAAACTCATCTCTCAAAGAGTTTCTAATGCAGTTACAATGGCCAGTGCTCATCTGGACCAGGAGCTGGATATGGCCATCCAAAATCACAGAATGGCTTGGGTTGAAAGGGACCTTCAAGGCCATTGAACTCCAACCCTTCTGCCATGGGCAGGGACAACTTCCACAAGCCCAGGCTGCTCAGGCCCCCATCCAGCCTGGCCGTGGACACTTCCAGGGATGGGGCAGCCACAGCTTCTCTGGGAAACCTGTGCCAGGGCCTCACCATCCTCCAAGTAATGAATCTCTTTGTAATAAGTAATCTAAGGCTACTTTTTATAAGTTTGAAGCATTAGCTCTAGTTCTATCACTCCAGGTCCTTGTAAAAAGTCCCTCTCCATCTTTCTTGTAGGCTCCTCCAGGTACTGAAAGGCCAAAATTTGATCACACCAAAGCCTTCTCTTCTCTAGGCTGAACAATCCTGCTTTTCTCTGCTTTTCTTCATAGATGTGCTCCATTCCTCTGATCACCTTGGTGGTCTCCTTTGGACTCACTCCCAACAGTTCCAAGTCCTTCCTGTGCTGGAGATTCCAGAGCTGGAGGGAGCTCTGCAGATGGGATCTCGCCAGAGCAGAGCTAAATCTATTCCAATTCAAAGCACTGATTGCCCATGTTGAGAATAGCTGAATGGTTTACTCAGTGTGAAGTTCTTTGTACAAAATCAACCCAAACAATTTCAGCTCAGGAGTACAAAAATTCAAGGCTGTCCTACAGATGTCTGGCGAGTTGACTTCCTGTCTGGTTGATTTTCTTTACTGTCCAATTACAAACTGTGAGAAAACCTCCCAGCAGCGCATTGTGGATAAACATGTTGTGAATTGGATAATGCTACAGATTACAGGATTTGCAGTAAAGTGAAGGGACAGCACAGACAACATCTGGAAGTAAATGAAGGATTTTGTTGTGTTAGGTGATGGCTCTGAGTCACCACACAGCTGCATGCAAAATGCAGGGAAGAGGCAACAGTTTTGGGGGAGGCTGGATGCAAATATATGCCAGGAAACAGGAAAGCATGACAGAAACTGTAGAACAGTGCTTTGTGAGTTTAATCTAAATCCTAAATAAATTCAGTATAAATAATTAATTGAAAAGGTTATTGTCTTTTACAGCTATGTGATCTGAGACTCTGAGAGGTCAGGAATTAGGCCAAAGTCAAAAAAGTCCAGAGTACTGACCCCATGAGTCAGTAGGTGAACTGAGAGTGTCTGGAAGTGAAACTATGGTCCCAATTAAAAAAATAAATAAATAAATTCCAGACTTCAGTGGAACCAAAATTTTTCCTTGATACTTCTCCTAACTTCTGCTCCTATATCCTGCTTGTCAGACATTTCCTAAATTGCTCCATTTGGAAAAATCTTATAGAGAGTATTGACACAATTCATCATTCAGATGAAGAAGGTTGATTAAATAGAGGAGACAGATGTATAATATTTGAAGTAGGTAATGCCAACAAAAGCTTCATGTAAAGACTCATCTATCCCCCTGAATCTGAAATCCATCACAAACCTGGAAATCCATCATAAATTCTGGAGTGTCTGCAACACCAAATTCAAAGCTAACCCTGGTATCAAACTGTAAACTCAGCCCATACTGGTCTTCTGATATAGATATATAACTTACTCAATTTCTTTAATTTGCTTTTATATCATGTTTTGTGGGGTAAATATGAAGTTTTCCAAAGGAAATTCAAATCATTGTCAGACTGCTGGAGGAGCATGGGTTGCAGAGCCTGTTGCACTTGTGACTGACATTTGGCAGACACTTTCACTGAGCTGAGGTGAAGCCCAGAGCAAAGTTCTTTCTGAAAGCTGCACTTTAGGTGGCTGAGGGAGCTGGAGTGGCTCAGCCTGGTGAAAAGGAGGCTCAGGGGAAGTCTTTGTGCTCTCTACAACCCCCTGACAGGAGGGTGTAGCCAGGTGGGGGCTGGTCTCTTTCCCCAGACAAGAGGAAATGGTTTCAAATTGCACCAAGGGAACTTCAAGTTGGACATCAGGAAGAATTTTTTCTCTGAAAGGGTGGTTAAGCAATTGAAGGGACTTCCCAGGGAGGTGGTGGATTCACCATCACTGTAGGTGTTCAAGAAACAACTGGAGGACCAATGCCCTGGGTAAGTTGACAAAGTGGTGCTCAGCCAAAAGTTGGACTTGATAATCTTGGAGTTTTTTACCAGCCTTAATGGTTCTGCCATTCCACCAGGGTGAGATGGTCACAGTGGCCATTGCTGTCCTGGAAAATACCTCCTGTACATCAAGATCTCCAACCTGCTTTGACTCTGTGGCTGATTTCACAGCAGCTTCAAATCAGGACCATTCAAATCAATTTGAATGAGCCAGTGCAGAGAGGATTATGTTCTGCATCTGAGTAATTTGCTCTGTTAATTTTTCCCAGCAGTAGAGGATTACTCAAGCATTTTGGAAGCAAACAGGCTGCAATTCAAGCCATTGAAAAACCTCTACTGTCATTGTTTTGTTTGATTGGTCATTTATGTATATTTACAACCAGGGATGCTTCACAGATGATTATAGTTCTGAATGAAATACTGACAAGAACAGCTAATATGTAGGATGGTTTCATTTCTTTTCTATTCAAGATCCTACAAAACTACAAAAAGTATTTTTCCTAAACTGAAAAACAAAATATTTTAAATCACATAATACACACACACACACACACAAAATTAGTAAAAGGAAATGGTACCCAATGTGTAATGTTCTGGTTGAATTAAGAAGAGAAAAGAAGACACAGCATTTCTGATAAAGAACCTGATTTTGTAGAACAGCAGAAAAAAAGAAAAGAACATTTTATAAAGAAATTATTTTTGTTCTTTTATTATAGAAAAGAGATTAGAAGAAAGGAATGAAAACCTGACATTTTGTATTGTAATTTTGTTAAATGTTTTCAGTTAAAACAGAACTTCAAAGTCTACTTTCTGTCTCTCTTGTTGGCTTTGTGGATTTCTGTCTTACTTTTAATTCTTTGAAGGTTTCTTCCTTCAGCAAACACACATTTCCCTGTCAATAAACAGCAGCCTTTCATAGAAACAGAATGTCCTGAGTTAGGGCCCACAAGCATTGCCAGGTACAACTCTTACTTTCACATCTACATTTTTAGTATTTAGTCCATTATAGTCATATAGAACAAAGACATTTATTTTATGTTTGTCTACAGTGCCTGGAGAAATTATATCTAGTCTCATTTAAATTATGTAATTCTGAGCACAGATCCCAGATTTCTTACACTTCCTTGTGCTGGGTTTCTTAGACCTCTTCTCCAAGGTGGGAGAATTCAAGCTTGACTGTGCTGTTGGGACTCAGTGCAAACCTTTCTTGTAGGGGTTTCTGCTGCCAAGAATTCACCAGTGGCATCAGTACTTGTCTATGGCTTGGCTCAGTTTAGTGCCATGGCAGGGGATTGGAATTGGGTGACCTCTAATGTCCCTTCCAACCCAAAACAATCTATGATGATTACATGATTCTATGACTCTTTTTTTGGACACTGTATCTATGCAGATGGTTCTGACATCAGAGTAATCAGAATTCTTCCAATACATTAGGGGAGGCAGGAGCCACTCCAGATGTGATATTCCACTTTTGGATAGCAGTGACCCAGATCTTTCTGAGCTTATAGGGTAATTGTCATCCAAAATGTTTCGATGACTAAAAAATAACTTTTTCCAGGCTGACTCTCAGAGAGTCTAAGGGAGTGAGCACCATCAGGAAATGTCTCTTATAATAACAAAATCATGGAATGGTTTGGGTTGGATGAGATCTTAAAGCTCATCCAGTTCCATCCCCTTGCCATGGGCAGGGACATCTTCCACTATCCCTGGTTGCTCCAATCGCATCCAACCTGGCCTCGGACACTTCCAGGGATGGGGCAGCCACAGCTTCTCTGGGCAATCTGTGCCAGGGTCTCACCCCCCTCACAGTAAAGAATTTCTTTCTAATGTGATCTAAATCTGTCCTGCTTAAGCTTACTGAAGCCTACTTCTTGTATTTTCACTGCATGCCCCTGTGAAAGGTCCCTAATAATCAGAAGCATCCCAGGACACACAATTTTCCTGCATATGCTTCCCAGAGCTGACAGCAGTCCTCCTTCTTCCCCTCCTTGGAATCCTATGCTCGGAATCACAGAATTTCACCCAGCAAGAGGCAGACATTGAAACCCAAACCCAAACTCCTGCAGGTGACTCTCTTTTATTTTATTTTATTTTATTTTATTGG